>JABXWE010006584.1:0-16181 GCA_014611495.1 Limonius californicus | reverse complement strand
AAGCCGATGCTGGAAACTGTGGAAATGAACACACTTCGAAAAATAACAAACAAATCCCTAAGAGACCACATTCGAAGCGAAGATATTAGACAAGAGTGTAATATACAAAAGATCGGAGAATGGGTAGAACGACGCAGAGATGAATGGAATCAGCACATATCAAGAATGAACGAGACCAGACAAGTAAAGATAGCAAGAGATAGAAGACCACGCGGGAAGCGCAGCCCCGGAAGACCAAAGAAAAGGTGGAAAGATAATCTGGAATGAACAAGCTATTAGCTTAATAAGAAGAAGAAGAAGAAGAAGACTACTACAAACCATTGTTGAAGGAAGAATCGATGGCAAGAGACTAGTACGAAGAAAAAAAATTATCATGGCTCCGCAATATTCGTAATTAGACAGGGAGGGCTGCAGGACAACTGTTTCGAATAGCTGAGGACAGAGATCAATTCAATCAAGTGGTAGCCAACCTCTAAACCTGGAGAAGGTGTACGAGAAGAAGAATAGTTAACTAAGAGGCGGCCGTGGGCTAGAGATTAGCGCGTTAGACTAATACGCTGAAGGCCCTAGGTTCAATTCCCAGTACAGAACATCGCAAGGCAATGGCAAACCAGCGAGGTGTTTTACCTACTAAATCTTCTCTGGAGTAGAAGTGGAGTAGAAGTGTTCACACTTCCCGTGGTTCGGAGCCCACGTTAAGCTGTAGGTCCTCTATGTCTGTAGCTCTCTAAACGCGCAACACAGCCATAGGAGAGCAGATCGCTACATCTCATAAGAGATAAAGCACTCGAAGAAGAAGAAGAATAGTTAACTCGTCGCACATATCGCAGAGATGAGAGAACGGTAAGTCATTTTGACCTAAAGGTCTCGTGTTTGCTTCCTATTACTCGATAAATATAATTAATCACCCTACTGTAGTAAATTAGAAGTACAAAAATCTTAAGTAGGCTCATACTGTAAACGCGGATGCTACCAAAAGACAACTTACAGTATTAGAAAATACTAAAAATTTTAACTCATTTTTACTATCATAGAACTGCCTTCAAGACTGCTGTTTTGTAAAACACAGTAAAATGCCGATTTCGTAGGACTAAATCATCCATAAAATTGCATTAACCGTGGTCTTATGTAATACAAACTTATTCTATATGCAAATGATTCGTAAAATAACAAACAATTCGAAAAGAAAATAGACTAATCTCATGGCATGTCTGTCTAAAGACATTTTAAAATGATAATTCAAATATTATATTTATCTATTTTTATACAGGGTGTTAATGAATTGCAGGGACAAACTTCTTGGGCTTAAAGTATACATGAAAACAAGCATTTTTTGTTAATAAATGTATGGTCAAAAGTGCTTCCTTTTAGGGATAGAACTTCTCAAAGATTCTTTAAGAAACGCCTAAATGTAGGCAACTCAATTTACTACCTACTATTTGTTTCCATAACGACGGAAATTAATACAGGATAAATAAAGCCCACTTTCTCACTTTTCAAATTCAAATTAAATTTAAAATAAATTAATTAATAAAATTTTTCAAAACTAAGCAATAGAAAAAACCAAAATTACAAAGCAAAAATCAGCCATTCGAAAAATTTACAATAATTAATTCATAAATTAACAAAATTATAGTAAATGTTCAAAATGTCTCCCCCCAGCTTCATGTAGTACCTCCCATACTGAAACATGTTCACTCCCATTTCATGAGCTATGGCTCTTGAACTAGTAGAAGGATTGTAAGCCACTCTCTCCAAAACTTCTTCCACAAAATCCACCGTTCGCCTTGTTCTCGCAGCTCCACAGTTGTGTCTTTCGACAACGAATGTACCTTCCTCCCGTAGCCAATGTAGAACTACACTAAAGGCCTTGTGCGATGGATGATTCCTATTCGGAAAATATTCTTGGTACAGGCAAGCAGCTTCGCGTGCGCTACCCCAAGCAGCTCCATACATGAACATGTCATGCTGTTCGGCAAACGTATAATTCGCCATAACACAAAAATACGAAACACAGAACGAAAATAACGAAGAAAATAATTACCAAAAAACTCACAGAACGAAAAAACTGAATTATAAAAGGCACAGAAAGAAAAGAATGCAAGAAAAGTAAAAAAATCGCACAAAAATATCGAATTGTGTCAAAATTGACGATATTTGAATGCATGTATGTCTAGATCGTTTTTGTTTTCAAAATTCCGTGTGACCTGTACAAAATCATTTAAAATGCAATTTGGTTTGCCTATTTTCAGGTACTTCTTAAAAAATCTTTAAGAGGCTCTATTTTGTATTTCTCAATTTAATTTGAATTTGGTGGGAAAGAGAGCTTTATTTATAGTGTATTAATTTCCGTCGTTATGGAAACAAAGAGTAGGTAGTAAATTGAGTTGCCTACATTTAGGCGCTTCTTAAAGAATCTTCGAGAAGCTCTATCCCTGAAAGCAAACACTTTTGACCAGACATGTACGAGTATTAACAAAAAATGTTTGTTTTCATGTATATTTAAGCCCTAGAAGTTTGTCCCTGCAATTCATTAACACCTTGTATGTGTAACACCCAATAAAACGTATTACCCCAATTACTATTGATAATAATCAATGTTTTACTTTACGATCGCACTGTATATTGAACTGAAGTATTCCATTTCGGAGTCTAGGCATTAGAGCGGTGGTTATGGGGGTTAAAAAAAGTATATAATTCTATTGCATTTCTAGGAATTCTTCCTGCATTGCCGATAAGGTTCGCCGGAGGTTGTCCCGGTGTTGTATGGGAAATATGATTTCGCGTGTGCCGGAACAAGTTTGCATATATCTGGGCAATATTTTATTTCTTTGTTGCGAAGGGGCTATAAAATCGGCCTAAAACGTTTTATTATTAAAGCTCTTATCGAAAATACGAAAATGTTATTATGAGGTCCAATAACAGAGTATAAAAGCGTATAAAGTTGTGAGATAAGCGAATCCTGCGGCAACAGAATCTCGAGGAAAATCGGACCATTGACTTATTGTTATTATTCTCATCACACGCCATATTACACCGCGAGAGGGGCTAATCCAGTCTTCGGACTCGCTGAGCCAGCGGTTTGTCACATCAGAGATATGAGCGCCGGCCGCAAGAAATATTATCTGCGATCCCATCCTTTGAATTATATGCGCCAGATGTGAAACGGTGTAGTAAGCGCTGGAAACGCCGGATGGATCTTTTGCCCATTTCCGCTTTTGTCATGTTATCGCCCGCCAGCTTATGCCATTTTTTATTAACGTACATTTTCGACCGTTTCAATTACATTTTGCATATTTATTCCGTACCCTACTCATATATCACTCCTTTCAATTTCTGCAAGCAAGCCTAAAATCCTGATGATGAAGATTAACTACGAGATCAGAAACCTGCTTACTCACCACGGATATGAATCCACAAAAAAACACTCGATAATTTTTCACCAATTGGGAAAAGTTTTCTGATAACTCAGCTTTGATTAATCAACTACTAATACTATCAAGCTGAATTTGTTACTTAATATATAAGGGCTGTAACTCGGGTCCGATAAACAAAATTTCATTCTTCAATTGTTTAGGTTTTCTACTCTTTCTTAAAAAATGTAGGGTAATATAATATGTCAGCTCGTATCGTGAAGTGAATGAAGTATAACTTCACATAATTTTATTTTCAAACCCGATCCTAGCGGGAGAAAATGCCTGTTAAACACGCGGGCGGCCGATTAGAGAGGTGGTGGAAATAGGTTTCACATTAATTTGGATCATGGATAGTGCTGCTTGCCATAAAATCTCGGTCGGCTAAAATTCATCGCGTTCTTGAATCGACAGTTATACAAGGTAGAATCAAAAAATTCCCGGAATTGCGCTGGTGTGTTTGTACACAAAACATCGGTGGGTACGTGGCAACCTTGCACATCATCGTTGATAGTTAGCTGACAGTAACGGCACTCAGTTGGAACTAACAGCCTTCAAATTGTAGGCGTGTTCCATACGTTTAGAACAATGTTGTAATTGGAGCAGAAGTTGTTGCGGGCCAAACTTTTTCGTCGACCCGCAACAGGATAGATGGAAAAAGGCCTCCAACTTAGCTCAGAGGAGTAGGGATGGTTCACGGAAACTGCTTGCGGGAGGGAAATCTTCCTAGTTGAGTATAGGGTAAGTCAAAATTAACGGGTGTCACCTTCCCAATCACAGTAGATTAACAGTTCTCGTGGAAGGCCGGGAAGCCATTAGCTTACGGGAATCGGACTCACCTTTATTGTGCCTCCTCCTGTATGTAAAGCTTACAAAGTTCATGCACACAAAGATAAAAATGCACAAAAATAAAAGATGTGGTAAATTTCAAGACAAATATAATTCAACTTCTCTTAGTTTACTGACATGATACAAACATTATAACGATTACATCGAAAATGGTAATATTTATGGTTCAATAATACAAGATTTTGTTACAACGTTCGGACTGAAAAAGGCTCGCCGTCAGGGGCTTGCGATATTTAAATTCTTAGAACAGATCTATGCAGCCAGTGGCGTCGGAGTTTACAATTTAACACTCTTCATGAATACACTTTACTTAATTAAAAGAAGAAAGAACAACTGGCGACTGAAGGTAGCTTCACGTCGTATTTAAAAAAAAGGTTCAGCAATTGAAGCTTGAAGATTAACTCGAAAAAAAGTTTCCACCACACAATTAGAAATCCTCCTACCTTAGTGTTGTTCGGTAGCGAATAGAGAGAGGCAAAACTGGGGTGTTCCAAAGATCTTCGGGAAGCGGGAAAACTTCGCTGGTACGCCCCTGAAAATTGGATCGCTTCTAACAGGGCCTTTTCGACGTTGAGAGAGAAACGGCGGGAATTTCAGATGTCGGTATCTCCGCCGCTGGACGGGAGGATCACTTAAAACAGCTCGCAGAATAAAACTTCCACAGGTTTGATCGCTTTTATGCGACACAGTCGAGAAAACAATTTCACTGACTTGTTTTTGCACAAAGCTGACACTGCTAATATTTTTAAACCGACGTAGGTCGAAATTCTTTTGCCTAACGCAAAAATACGAAACGGTAACTCAATTAGCTGAAGAGCTGCGACAAAACCCGATATCCAAAAGAAAACACGTCAGTTCACTCCCAAAGCCTAGCGTCTACTTTTTTTTAAATTTATTTACGGCCCCGAAGATGGAATCGGGTGACCGGGCTGAGCAAAGGTGGAAAATCGACTCCCGAGAAAACGCAACGCGAACATGCATTGGCCAAAAATATTACACCACATTGCGAAATATGATGCAACCATTCTGGAACAATTTAACACGTGCGACTTCCGGGCATCCTGTCAACACAGAATCCCAAGAATTGTTTTCGATCGGCAAATCCGGCCTACAAAGGGAACTTTCAAATGCTTTGCGAAAGTGGCCTCCCATAACTCAATCTTAAAAAAAAAATAAAATGGCAATCGTCTTAAAAAAGGCAATGAAAATAGCATTTTAATTGCTATGAACCGACAATTAAAATATGACTTTAATTCAGACGTGGCAGAAGTGGCAAAATCAAAAGAGCATAACAAAGTACAACATCAAATTCATGTGTCAGCTAGGCAAAACTGCAGTGGAAACGACAGTCATCCCTATGATACACAATCACATCTCCACGGCTGAAAAGGTCGCCAGTTGGCAAATTAAATATGAAGGTCATGCTAATCGTATTCTTCGACACCGAAGACCATGAATACGTACCACCAGGACAAACGGTTAATGTTGCGTTCTATGTTCAGGAGTTTCTGAAAGCGAAATAAATCCCAGAGGTTCAGCAACCGCCTTATTCGCCCGATCTGGCACCTGCTGTTTTTTGGCTGTTTCCTACTATCAAGATGGGACCGCGACGTTGAACGTTTTCCGACAGTCGATCACATCAAAGGCAATATGACTGCTGCTCTGCGGTCCATACCAAGAACGAATTGCAGCAGTATTTTCTGCTATAGCAAGACCGTTGAAGAAAATGTGTTTGTACAAACAGTAAGTACTTTGAAGATGACTAGAATCTGAATGGGAAAACACCATTTGTCTATGTTCTGAATGTGAAAATCGGGAATTTTTTGATATTACCTTATATTGACTTATGTGTTGTTTATATATTCTTTGAGGCTTTCGCGGATTCTCGAACTGTCAATATTACAATTTACTTTCGGCTTAGACTGCGTCGTCATTTGGGAACTACACCCAGCATTATCAAGAAAAAGACCGACTTGTAGCTTGTCTGCCTTTACAAGCATTTGCTCTAGAAGTTTGAGCCATATTTGTTCGTAAGCCCTGCCTGCCTAAACAGGGCCGTGTGCTTATATTAATCAAACCTTGGGGCGGACAAGGATTTGATCTTGATGTATTTTGTTTGCCAGGACAATAATACTTAATCGACAAACTAAAGTTTCGCAAGACATTGCAGCTTGCATCTTCAGAGTGAATAGAACACTGATAGATATTTAAACCTCTTTGAGCCAGTCGGGCAGAACGACGGAATTCTGGTTGGCTGACACCATTGGGCAAAGACGGATCCGGTAGAGCGTGATCGTGTGATCGATGATGCTTAGAAGCTCCAAGCTTTACTGAGTCTAAAACCATCCTCTCTGTTTATGTTGTTAGGTTGTTTTTCAATTTCAATTGCTTCACGTATGATACGAGGGAAGTAATGAGGGATTCTGGCAAGTACCCGATCATTGTCAAAGTCCATCTTATGTCTAGTTAAACCAGTATGTCCTGCCACCGCAGATTTTGTGATGCGTTTATGTTTATAATCACCTTTATACTCTCGCAATCTTAACTCAATGGAACGACCAGTTTGTCCGATGTAGTTTGAGCCACAGGAGCAAGGGATATTGTAGATCCCGGCTGATTTTAAAGTTGATATACGAGGCTGTTTCAAATGAAATCCGGATTGCGTCTTTAACTAAGTTAAATAAATTCCCTATTACCAATAATGAAAATAATGACTTAGTTCACATATTTAGGGAGGCCATCAATTGATTATTAAGTGTCTGGAAACTAACAACAAATTTAATTTCTCAGTTGACAGCTATGGCATCACTTCAAAATTGCACCAGCGAAGAAATGCGTTCTGTGATAAGGTTTTTAACTGCAGAAGGGGTAATTCTTTCTGAAATTCATTCAAGAATGTTTAAGGTGTATGGAAATAGCTGTTTAGCTCGTTCAAGTGTGTTTGAATGGGCAAAAAAGTTTAAAAGCGGCACCGAAACTGTGAAAGATGCACCACGACCAGGACAAGCAAACCGTGTAATCACTGAAAAGAACATTACAACTGTGCAAGAGTTCATTTTACAAAACAGACACATAAAACTAAAAGAAATTGCTTCAAAAATTAATGTGAGTATCGGTTCTACACATAATATTGTTTTTCAGCGGTTGAAATACCGAAAAGTTTGTGCGAGATGGGTCTCTAGGCAATTAACGCCTGAACATAAACAAAGAAGGATTGAAGCTTGTACTGTTGTTCTGTCACGTTATGAAAGCTGCCTTTTTAAATCGTATAGTGACTGGTGATGAATCCTGGGTTCACCGTTTTCAGCCAGAATATAAGCAATCATCAAAAGAATGACGTCACTCAGCATCACCAAAAACAAAAAAATTTAAAGCGGCTCCATCGGCTGGAAAGATAATCTTGACTGTGTTTTGGAATAAGAAAGGAGTAATTGTAGAAGATTACATGATGAAGGGTACCACAGTCAATAGTGCTTCACACTGCAACCCATTAAAAGATAAACTGAAGCCAGCTATAAGGACAAAACGACGCGGGTTTCTGTCAGAAGGTGGTTTGCTCCAACACGGCAATGCTCGGCCGCATTGCTCGATGGAAACCAAGGCAGTATTAGAAAAACTTAGATTTGAAGTTAGTGAACATCCTCCGTGGTCTCCGGATCTAGCACCAAGCGATTACCATATGTTTGGAGCACTTAAAAGAGATTTAGGTGGGCTGCATTTTCTGGATGATGAGAGCGTGAAAAATGCGGTGCATGAGTGGCTTCGCACAAAACCAAAAGAATTCTTCTCCGGTGGAATAGAGGCTTTGGTTGACAGATGCAAAAGGTGTACTGAGAGGCAGGCGGACTATATAGAAAAGTGATAACATTTTTTTGTCAAATCAGTTATTAAATAAACAAGTATAATCACAATCCGGATTTCATTTGAAACAGTCTCGTATGATCCTTTACGGATCTGAAACCATTTCCTAAAGTTTCATTAGTTCTAAAGACTGTCTTTATGCTGTACCTTCTAAGAACATGCCCAATCTTATCAGTAGTGCCTTTACTGTAAGGTAGAAGGAAGAAGCTTGGACTCCAGTAGTTTATCCTCTAAGGACTTTTACGCATCATCGATCACACGATCACGCTCCACCGGACCCGTCTTTGTCCAACAGTGACAGCCAACCAGAACTCCGTCGTTCTGTCCGACTGGCTCAAAGAGGTTTAAATACCTCCGCTTCCCCGATTTGATTCAGTGTTATATTCACTCTGAAGATGCAAGCTGCAAAGTCTTGCGAAACGTTAGTTTGTATGGGTTCACAAACAGCTAACAGGCATAAACCGATTAAGTATTATTGTCCTGACAAACAAAATACATCATGATCAAATCCTTGTCCGCCCCAAGGTTTGATTAATATAAGCACACGGCCCTGTTCAGGCAGGCAGGGCCTACGAACAAATATTGCTCAAACTTCTAGAGCAAATGCTTGTAAAGGCAGACAAGCTACAGGTCTGTCCTTACCTAATAATGCTGGGTGTAGTTCCCAAATGACGACGTGTTCTAAGGCGAAAGTAAATTGTAATATTTATGTGTGGTTACTAAAAATGAGCGCAACACTTTGTTTGAAGTTTTTCATACTTCAAATAATCTCCACATATTTGAAGTAGCATATTTGTATCAAAGGACCACCACATCCCAATATTAAGAACATTTTTTTCAGAATACACTGCATGTTAATAATAATAAATAAGTATATCGTAAATGCTGAAATGAAAAGAACAGATGTGTATTGGTTAAAATGTTATCAGTCATTCAAAGTTAGGATCTAACTGTAGATAGAAAAATAAGCATATTACGCAGCTATATGAAGTGGAGTCACGAACACTACACACTAACATAGATATCCTTAGGAGAATGCTACAGGAAAAAGAAATCCTCAACAAAACCAAAGCAAGAAAACTTCAATATCCAGGCCACATCATGCAAAATGAAAACTACGTACTACAAGGAAACGTCGTAGGAAAAAGAAGCTTCGCAAGAAATGTTACGGTCCGAACGACTGTATTCGCCAGACAGCAACAAACCGATGGAAAAAGGCTCTGCAGCTGGGCTCAGAGAGGCTCAGAGAGGAAGGGTGGTTCAAGGAAAAATCTTACAGAAGAAAATGTTAATTCCTGTAGTGTACAGGGCAAGTCAAAATAAATGGATGCTACCCTTTCAAGTCACGCTAAATGAAGATTCTCGTTAAAGGACCGAGGATCAATACCTTACAGGGAATCGAACTTACCTTATTATGCTTTCTCCTTAAGACTTCTTACAAAATACATGCAAAATACACATAAATAACAAGTCGTAATAAATTTTGAAAAATGGTTATAAATATATATTAGCAAAATATGAAACGGTTTATACAAATACCAGCAAACAAAAGTTCAAGGCAGAACCAGAATCGGTCCTGTTATGGGTATGTTTACACAAAAGGCTACTCGCTACGATATTTACGGTATGGAACAAAGGAGCTGCGTAGCCAATAACGGTTGAGTTAATAAAAATAAGTACAGTAATTTATTAAATTATTCAGCAGCTAGCAACTGAATGTTGCATTATTTTATGAATATCACAATATTTCTATTTTTTACAATATGAAGCAATTTATAGAAAGAAAAGGAATAACGACAATACATGGATAATGTTTATCTTAGTTTAGCGAAAAAGTTGAAGAAGCACAAGAAGATTCTCTTTATTTCCTCATTTGACGGGACACCCCTCCTGGGTAAGCAGAGCTAATTTCAGCTTAAATGGAGGATGTCGATTGCATCATGTGTTCTATTCGGAAAACGGCGAATTAGATGTTCTCAATGGCCAGGAACGTACATCACAGTCCTAAAGTTTTTGATTGAAACGGTGATGATGTTAAAGTGTTGAACGGGGGTTGATGTTTATCCGCACAAAGCGAAATGAGAAGACGACACCGCCCCTCAAAATATTATTGTTTCCTGTGTATCAATAATGCGAATTTTGTCGATATTTTTAAAAGAGTAGAACTTTAACTCAATTACAGGATCAATTATCAATCCCGAATTCTGACACATAACTTGTGATTACCGCACGAGTCTCAAGGCGGGTGCTATAAGTAGCAAAAAATAGGGAATCAGTCGGCACGACGTAGATTCCTCAAAAGGACCCGCGACATGTGTAACACTCCAATGGCATAATTCTAGGAAATGTTTTCGGCAAAGCAGCCGATGTAGACCAAAAACATTTCAGTAATAATATTTCACGATAAGGAAAGGTGACCTATGATGCTTTCATTAGTAATTAAAATGATTTTTGAATTTGGAATGGAAACCCAAAAATCGTTACAGAAAAAGAATTTCAGAACTCGGATTTTTAGGACAATCGCCGAACTCTTCCCTGCAAATTCAAACAAAATCAGGTAATATGACAGCCAACATTTGAAGCAGAAAAATAAAAAGAAAAATAAGAAGTAAAAGCAAAGAAGAACACTGCATGTGTAGAACAGCCTTTAACTTCCGTTTCAAGATTTAGAAGACGCCTGTTAAATAATGAAGTGTAGAGGAAAGGAAAATGATGGTGTGAGGTTGAAATGGATTATACTTCAAAAAATTATAGAAGTCTAAATTTTGTAGCTAACCATTCCGTAAAATCTACCGTTTTTAATTAAGCCAGGAATTATACCAAAGTTTAAAAATTACAAATTCGTTTGTCTGAGAAAAAGGATGCTAATGAAAAATATCTTATTTCCATTACTAGTTCCAAGCGTTTTGAACATATTTAGATGGTTCAGAAACATAGTTCAATAATTTAATAACAGTATAATACTATGTAAAGCAAAAAATATAAAATAAATAGAATTGTTAAATAAATGTTCAATTCTGCTATCATTTCAAGGCTTCCTTAAACGTGCTCACCTGATTGAATTTGCGGAGTATTTTTCAGTTTCACTCAAGTATGTGTGGCAAAAACGAGGTGCGTTTGTGGAAAAATAAGTAGGTTGTGTTCTGTATCATCGCTTTCGTAAAATGCTTCCTCGAGATGACAGCATTTGCGTTTTCCTAAAAATCCTCTATCAAGGATTAAAGAAGAAGATAAAAATGAAGTGTTATGACTGTCGATATCAAAGAAAAGTTTTCATATTTTAATGGAATTTAACAAACTATCAACCGATCTATCAAGACATCATTAACTAGTATGCTGCTTGGAAGTAATATACAGGGTATAAAAAAACAGTTCTACGGCTGGTAGTATATAAAATGTTCCAATAAACATAGTCTAGACAATGCGTTTTAAGGGAGCTACTGTAGGTACTTAAATTGTAAACTAAGTGTTTCCATGTATTTTATGCAAGATGGTATCGCTCCTTACTGTGCCAGAGAAGCTAGTCAACATAGGATTTTGAGCGACGTTAGGTGGGACAAGGAGGTCCTAACGCTTGGCCTCCAGTATTTCCAGATCTCAATCCCCCAGACTTTCACTTGGGGAGTCATCTAAAAAGCATGATTTATTCGGAGCCATTTGACAACAAAGAACTTCAAGAGCGAATTATACAATGATGTGAACGGATAAGAAATATTCCAGGAATATTCGAAAAGATTCCTTAATTAATGGAGATGACGGGCAGAAATGAATGGGGGGGGGGGCATACTGAACTCTTTTGTGGAAGTTTAACAAACCATTAATTAAATTAATAAAAAACTTCAAGCCTTCCTTTTTTGACATTAAAACTTTTTTAAACAATTTCTAAAATGGATAGTTCTGCAAACTAGAAACTTAGGTTTTATTTTTACCTAAATGTATTCAGTTCTTCCAATAACCTGCTCAAACTAACTAATTTAATTTTTTAGCCGCCTTTCTCCTCTATGAGAACTATACTTTAAAGGGCCGTAGCTTAAAACACATTTTCATAACTATGTTTACAGGAACTTTTTGACTTATTTCGATGAGTACTGCCAGCCGTAGAAATTCTACACTAATTTTTCCCATGTATTATTACATTTTTTTTTAAATAAGCCAGCAAAAAATTTAAAATTTATTCTATTTAAATTTGTTTTTAAACTGGTCGTGCTTGCAATGCATTTTCAGTGTGTAGCCGGTTATTTCATTATTTGCAATTTAATATTAAGAAAGCATCGATTGTCGTTTTCCATTTTGAATGTAGGTTTTTCCAGGTTCTAAAAGTCCACAGAGTGTATTTAATAATGATTTATTTAAATCTGATACTTTTACTCGCATTTAATTAATGCTAAACTTAGTAAACACAATGTTTAAACAAATGCAAATTTAAATATTCTAGAATTGGATTACAATTAATCCATATTTCATGCGGATATTAGGAGATGGAAATCTTAGACATCTTTAATTATAAAACTGGTTTGGGCATATTAACAGTTCCTATTAATCCCAGAATTATGCATTGCACGATCCGCTGACCTGACAGCTAAAGTACACAGTGGTCTATACTTCGCAGGGTAGACTTATTGGTTTTACACTGCTAAATGTATGAATTGATTTAATTAGCTCCTGTAAGTTTGTGCTAACAGTTTGCCATTAGAAACGCTACCATTTAAAATCGTAATGTTTCTGGGATTATGTTCGGACTGCGCTCCGGGTTGGCGATGAGCTGTGCGTATTCGATTTAGTCAGCGGATTAAAACAAATCTGCTGATATCACCAACTTTACGCAGGTCAAGTGTTGGTTGTGTTGCCTATGTCTTTCGGGGTTAGTGGACTAATATACAGTGAGAAAGAAGTTGCTACTGTTCTTTACACAATAAGTTACTTCGAAAAGAGAAAAAGATTAGAGATAGCTAGGCAGTCAAAATGTAAATGTTTCCACAAGTAATATGTATTTCGATTAAGATAGAGCTGATTTTAAAGGGAATCAGAAAATAAAGTGCATTTCGAAAATCAATTTAGTGGATAGTAATCAATATCCTAGATGTCAAACGATTATAAAATTTCGTACACGTGGTATATCGTCAATTTAGAATATTTTCTGTATTAAGAGCCTGATTTAGAATATTTTTCAAGGAGGGGTAGTATTAGGACAACGAAATATACCGCTGAAATTTAATTTTTAGTGATTACAATTACAAATTAATGTGGAGTAAATAAATGCTTCTTAAAAAAAATTCGTAAAGTACATGTACACCTGAATTACAATATAATTATTATTCTTTAATTTATTTTAGCCTACTAGGGGCTGCAATAATTACATTGTGGGCCGCAATTGTACCTGCTCTATAGTGTGCATAAATAAATGAATGTTATAAATAGATATAAAGTAAAAAATCTAATAGTAAAACAAGTTTTTGAACTTAGCGTACATTCATATGATCATCATTTTATAAAACTTGATTTGAAAATTTTAAATATGAACCGCGTGTAGATCGAACTTTTCTAGGCTCAGTTGTGGCTTTAAATTTTAAAGTTAAAACACACTTTTATAATATCTTGTAACGATTTCCGCGCCTAATTGAAGGCAACCCTTACTACATATTTAGTTATTCACATGCTTATAGGACTTATTAATATTTCGAAGTTACGTTTCTGTCAAGTCTGTCAATAAACATACAAATGTATATTATTCTACAACATTGTATGATCCTTTTCTAGAAAAACTGCACAGTCCTGATAAAAAAATTTTCAAATGGGAATTTTAGGGAGCTTTTCCGTTATTTCCCTTGTAGTGTGTACAGTTTGCACAGAATCTTATAGTGGTCAACCACTACATTTCTTTCATTAACGCTTTTCACGAAACAATTTTGAAGACAGATTAGGACTTTTTTGATTGTTAAAACTCGAGGACGCCTTTTGTACTGTAATATGTTCTTCAAAACTTTCTACCGACTACCTTCAACTACAATCAATCTTAATTCCTTTGCGAGAAACATATCAACTGTATATGTTACCTATATGTGCCAACGCACTTAATATTTTGCTTATAAAAAATAAAATATTACATTACTTCGAAACCAACCGTGGTAGCATAGTTGTAGAGAAAATTTTAAGGTGTTATAGATTAGATTTTCGCGCCAAAGGTCTAAGGTTTAAACCCCATTATCGGAACATCGAATTTTTAAGATCAGTTTTCGCTCGCAAGGCAATGGCAAACCGGCGAGGTATTCTGCCTAGTAAATTTTCTCTGGAATAGAAGTAATTACGCTTCCCAGGGTTCGGAACCCATGTTAAGTTGTAGGTCCTCTATGTTTATTTTAAACGCACAACACAAGCATAGGAGAGAGAGTCGCTATCCCTCGTCGTCATCGTATTCTTTTACGGCTTAGGTCCTTAACCTATTCCGTCTCACCACAAACGCTTTCTTGGTCTGCCGATGTTACATCGGCCTATAGGATTGTATCCTCTTATCGTTTTTGGGACCTTCGTTTCATCCATTATGTCTATATGATATATCAATTGTTGTTTGTATCTTTCTTCTTTTTCTTCTAATGATTCTACATTTAATTCGTCTCTTATTATTTCTGTTCTTAACGCTTGGTATTTCTTTTTCGTTTTTACTCAAGTTTCGCTACCACATAGTGCAACTGGAACTGCTAATGTTATAGAGACGTATTGGTATATCCAGTCTTACTTTGTTTTTAAACGGTTTTACTATTGTTCCCCGTATTAACTGGTATTTGTTGGCTTTGTGTTTGTAATCCTTCTCCAAGTTTTTAAGTGATGTCGTTTCCTACGTAACTGAAATATGAGACTTGTTCTAATGGTTTGTCTCCTAACATAATTTTAATTCTTATTGTTTTTTACCACAGTGCGCCATTACTATTGCTTTTGTTGTAGTTATCCATCAGATGTATTTAGTTACCATTTTATCCAAAAGATGTATCACCTTTTGTAGGTCATTCTCGGTCAGGGCTATTAATACCATGTCATCTGCAAAAAGTAGCATGTTATGGCAATAGTTTACATTTATATTTATTCCTTTTGGAGCTACTTTTTTCCATATCCTTGTGACTTGGTCAGTGTATATTTCAATGTGGGTGAGAATGTACACCCTTATCTTAAACCTCTATTTGTATTTTGGTATTTTTTCTCTCCATCTATTTTAAAATTTGTGTTATAGTAGCACCTTTTTATAACTGTTATTAAGTGTGTAGCTAATCCCTTGTTTTAGAGTATACTCCATATTTTTTTTCTATTTACATAGTCGAACGGCTTTTCTAGATCCACAGAAGCAAACCACGTTCATTGTTGTGTTTTCTCTTCTTTCTTCTGTTAATTGTCAAAGTACGAATTTATTATCTATTGTGAATCTCCCCTTTCTGAAACTGTTCTGCTCCTCAGTTACTATCGTTTCTATTATAGTTTCTACTCGTTTAATTATAATTTTTGAAATATCTTATATTCAGCCTTGAGCAGGCTTACGCCTCTATAATTGTTATTATTATCTCCATTTTTTAGTATACGCTGTATTCTACTAATATTGCAGCTTGTTGGTGTTCTGGCTTGTTGTCAACACCTAGTCAACAGATATAGTATTCGGTACTTTAGGAGTAGGCCTTCATATTTGTATAATTTAACCCACCTGTATCCAGGGCCTTCCTATTTTTGCTGTTATTTAGTGCTTCGTCTAACTCGTATTTTGCTAAGAGATCTACGCATGCCCTGTACGGTTCTTCTTCTATTGTTTTCCCAACGTTGTTTTCAGTATTATCTATTCATAGCTTGATTATAGCATTCTAGCCATTCATCTTCTGTAATGTTTTGAATAGTTATGATATCTTTTTCTTCTCTATGTAACTGCTTTATTATTTTTTCTATTTCGGTTTTATAAAGCCGTTCTAAGCGCACTGTTTTATCTTAAAAACAGTACGTTAAGGAGGCCTATAATCGTACTGTTTTTAGTTTGTTTTTTTACGATGTTGGTAGTTCGATTTGAATTTGAAAGTTTGAAATGTC
>JABXWE010006583.1:0-36270 GCA_014611495.1 Limonius californicus | reverse complement strand
AACCTTGTAAGTCTGTTCGTTACGAGGCAAGGTTTTAGGATAGCGCTTGAACAACCGTTTTGAGGAAAATAACTCTACTGTTGAATAAAGATGATATGAACAGTTTCCAGTATGGGAAAGTCCAGGGAGGCAGTCGCGTCCACTTATTTGGTTCAGCGACAGCTCACGAATCAAAGAAGAAACGGAAACAGGAGTGTATGAAGCCATCGCCAGGGTCAAACTGTCTATAGTTCTGAATTATACGGTATACTACTCCAGGCAGATATGTTTGCAAATATTAGCCTGTATCCAAAAGATCTTGAAAAGAGGATTCATGAATCAACATATTTACATATGCAGAGAGAGTCCAGCAGTAGTGAAGCTTCCCTGGGATCATCCCTATGCTGATACTAAACTGCTGCTAGACATAGGTAAGACTCGGTTCCTGAAAATGGGTCACACTGCTGTAAGTCTCTTGTCATAGCAACATAGAGGGGAACGAAGAGGCCTACGTTCTGGCGCAATATGGCTTAGAGACGGCTTTGATTGAATCGGCTCTAAGACTCTCTCACGCAGTCATGAAGCAGAAAGTCAAGAGCTTGATGATCGCGGAGTTCTCCACTTTCTTAGCATCATAGGGAGAATTCTGGCAAGCGAAACTTTTCATGAAGGCGACTTCGTCAGATACGACGAACGCTTCTGCAGTTTAAACAGTAAAAGTATCCGTATGGTAACCGGTCTGCTGACGGGACATTGGCATCTACAAGAACTTTGTTATTGTTGTTGTTAGTTAATGGTCTTCCCAGGGGACCCAGTACTTAGGCATAAATGCTTATTGTACCTACCCCTCGTGATCTCAGAGATCAAACAGCCGAGTTGCTTTGCAGAAACGCAGAATACTGCTTATAGGCAGCTCATGTATGTCACTGAGGTTCGGGAATTTTAGCCCCAGGTGGGTGTGTCTGAGTGCCGCCCAGGCTGAGCAGCAACACAGCATGTGCCAAGAGGTGTATTCCTCCTCTGCGCATCAACGACAGAGGACGTTGTTTCCAACGCCGATAGTGGTTAGATGTTCGTTCAGGGTACAGTAGCCTGTCAGAAGTAGTTCCTGCTCAGATTTAGCAGATGCTTTGGGCCAGGGCTCTTAATAAGTTGCCTCGCTTGCCTACTAGGCTGAGTTTCCCAGTAACGAGAGTGTTTCCTAATGAGATCCTGTTCAACTTCACGTCTTATGGTGTTCGCGAGTGCAGGTTCTGGTCCGATTAGGGTTCTTCAGACCTTCTTTTCTACAGTGTCTGCCTCTTCATTCCCGGATATACCGGCATGTCCTGGTACCCAGTTTAGTGTTGTTGGCCGCCAAAGTCTGTAGAAACGACCAACACTCATGTACCAGCCTTCAGTTTTTTTTTGGGCTCTCCAAGGCTCGCAATGCGGCTTGGCTATTGGTGTAAATGAAGATGTTTTCATTTACATAGGAGTGGCCTAAGTTTTCTTCGGCACAGGTTAAAACAGCATAGACTTCCGCCTGAAAGATCCTAGTAGATGTTCCCAAGGAATAAGTTAATTTGATTCTAAGTCTGTGTCCGTAGACTCCAGCCCCCACCCAGTCACCCTACCTGGAGCCATCTTTGTACCACGTAGGTCCGTTAAACTCTCTCTGTTCTGTTCTGAGTTCTCCCTAGAATATTCAGAGAATATTCTCCCAAACGTGTACCATCGGTCCATGTGGTCTGAGTACAAAGCACTTACACACCATAGTGATCAACAACGATCCCATGTATGAGTAACTGAGGAAGGAACCTTTCTATTTCCTATTTCCATGTTCTAGACTTTTAGCACTGAGATACAAGCATTTTGGCTCCGTGTGAATGGGGCCGCAACCGGAGAAAGATATCCCAATTCACAAGGTGCTGGCTTTTGCGAAAGATGCCTGTGTTTTTCACAATATGCAATGACTCTCCTTACGGCATGCATAAAGGACCACTAGGCCTGAGTACAGACTTCCTGCGCCGTCTAAGAAGAAGAAGAAGAAGAGATTTCGTTCTTTCCGTCTGTGCCCATTGAAGCGCGCAGAACCCCGGGAAGAGTCCGGTATTAATAAAAGGCTAAACCTGTGGTATTTCGCAGTGTACGGAATTTTTAAGCGGAGTTGTTTACAAGGTCGATGAAATTGATGACAAGAGTTACAACTCCTAGCTAGTATATCCGAAATCCAAGATACTGTAGAAACAGACCAAGAACAAATTACAATATGGATAAATATACAAATGTTCTTATATTTTCCGCAGTTAGTATAGAAAAATTTGTGGAAGTCCACGGAACGCCATAACACAATTATCTGAGTTTCGGTATGAGTGTAAGAGACAAGGATAAAGTCGTACCAGTCGGACCGATGTGGTAAAAGATATAATTTATTGAATGCGTTCAAATAATCACAACACATAGTGTTAGTGTTTAGATTTACTGAAGAAACTTAAACAAAATCTTCTAACAGATTCTGGAAAGTTATGTAAACATGCCAGTTGAACTGTAGGTCCCTCCTGCGTTTACGTTTGCGTTAAGGAGAAGCGCATAGCAAAATAGAGGAACTTCATGAATAATGTGCCAGTTGGTGTATCAAGAGTTTCAGCATACTTTGACGATAGCATCGTAGCAAACAGAACTGAAGAAGAACACAGTACATCATTACGAATGGTATTGAATAGGTCGGCTAAAGCAAACTTAACAATATGTAAGGATAGGTGCCGAAATCGGGTGTTTAGGATTTTGAATACCAGGAATGGGTGTACAACCTACCGAGAAAATAGTTCCATATCCCTCATAAAAGCAATTTAATATATGTGTTAAACAAAAATGTTTATTCTGAAGCGTTATGTTTAACTTCCACCAATCACAATAAATAATGAGAAATTACGATGGAACCCAAATGATTCAGTTGTGACGTATTTGCGGGTTAACATTGACGTAAAGTTCAATTGAGGATATCACATAAATAATGATAATAATATTAATATTACATTCGCTAATAAACTGCAAATCACACCTTCGAGCTGAATATTCTATTCTCGTCTATAATGCAATACTAAGATCCATAATCACTTATGCATACCCAATCTGGAGTGAAACATTTAAAACACCATGAGGAAACTGCAGATGATGCAGAATAAAGTGCTAAGAGCAATTAAATATCTATGGTTTATTCCCTATACACAGATACATAATAATAATAATAATAAGTCCCGTTATACTCTTATAGGTCATAGGATTTTAATGTAATCCTTCATTTCTTGTCCACAGATATTTGCGTCAACTCCGAGATTGTCTTCTTTATATATTTTTCTATTGTACATCTCCAAGTGTTTTTTGGATGCCGTCTTTTTCTTTTTCCTACAGGGTTCCATTTTAATATCCTCTTGCAGATTTCACCTCCATTTCTACACAGCGTATGCGCTAACTATGCATATTTTCTCTTTTTATCTCCGTATTTAGATCTATTTGGTTTGTCCTTCTCCACAGCTCTTCTTTACTATTGGTTTCTGATCACCACACTTTTAAAATAGTGCGCAGGCAGCGATTTACAAACACCTGAAGTTGTTGTTTTATTACTCCGGTAACTAATCATTATTCCTTTATAAAAAACTGGTTTCACCATTGCATTAGATACGCATATTTAGATTGTTTGGTTTCCATACACTCAAATTTATATATTCACACGTTGCTTTGTTTATTCGAATTTGCACGTCCTTGAGTCGGCCATCCATAACTGACGTTACACCCTCTAAGTAAACGAATTAATCTAATCTTTTTATCGCTTCACTATTTATTAATACGTTCTTCGGTCGATCTACCTTTAGGCACATACACTTTGTTTTACTGATTACCTTAACCTTTCCTTGCCGACTGCTCCACTAAACTATTTAACTTTTCTTGCATGTGGTTATTGTTGTTTTCTATGAAACAAATGTCATCAGCAAAATCCGAGTCCTCCAATATTTCTGTCATATTCCACCTTATTCCTCCATGCTGCTTTTGCAAAAGTCATCCTCAGCAATTCATGCAGCATTAATGCAAATAGTAGTGGGGAGAGGCTACATCCCTGTCTTACTCCATATATTGTTTGGGAAGATGATAACAGTGTTTCATTATGTTTAACTCTGCATTAATATTTGTTGTACGCTTCCTTTATTAAATTGATTATTTTGGGTGGTATTCCTCTATTTTGTAGAGTATTCCCTATACACTTTCTGCTTCGAATATCGAAGGCTGGTTGATAATCTATAAATTCCAAGTATAATGGTGCGTTGTATTCCAAAGATTGCTCTACTGGGATTCGTAAGATTGTTATATAATCTACACATGATCGATTTGCCCTAAAACCACATTGCTCATTCTTTAATTCTTCATCCAGGGTTGCTACAATTCTTTGCCGTACAATTCTATAAAATATTTTATTAATACTACTGAAGAGATAATCATCTGGAAATTTGTCTTTTTCCCATATTTCTTCCAACGGCGGTTTCATATCTTTACTGTCGTGCTGTATGCATTTTTAAGATTTCTGCTGCAATCTGGTCTATACCCAAAGCTTTATGATTTTTTGCCTGATTTATATCTTTCTCAATTTTTTCTTCTGTAGGTGAATCAACCCTAACTTTAGGTTCTGGGCTCAGTTGTATAAATGTATATCCTCAGTAGTTTATGGGTTCTCTTCTTGTTCCGCATTTAGCAAATCCCAAACATATTCTACCCATCTTGACATTTGTTATTCATCGGTGCATAATTACTCTCAGTCTTCGCTTTTTATGATCGAGATTCGCATGCTGCTATTGCTTAGTTTTCTAATATTTAGGTATAGCTTTATCATGTCTCTTCTATAAGCAGCATTCTGTGCTTTTACAGCCATGCCTTCAAAATATTTGCGTCTCTTGTTGTGTTTTGTTCATCTAGTGTTGTTTGTTTAATATTTACGTTTGCTGCAATTAGTTCTCATGTGCCATCATGCATCCACTTTTCCTTATTACTACTTGAATTTCACGCTACTGTGCTCATACCGGTATTAAGGAAATCTCGTTTACAGTCGTTCCATGCATCTTCAACACTTTTATCATAATCTATATGCTTGCTTTTAGGTAGTAGTACCTCACTAAACTTTTGCTTAATTTCTTTATCATTGGCGTGTTTTATGTCATACTTTAATAGTTTCATCTTCTTTACACTTACTTTTCTTCTTGTTTTATCTATGATTATTGCTATTGTTGCCATTATCAGATAATGATCACTGAAATACAAATACCTAATAATGTTTTGTTAATATCTGACTTTATCAACGAAGCTACCATCAAGTTTTATAAAAACATAGTGTTGTGTACAAGTGCCACAACATTAAATCTTAGACAAAAGGGACACGTTTTAAGCGCAAGTTACCACAATTTAAAAACTAGCTATAGTGCGTTTCAGAGTCGCCGTGCAGCATGGAGAAGATAGGGCAATGCTTTTCTTATGGGACAAAAAATGACATTGTTGCCAGTATTCGTAATCTCTTATCAATAGCAAGTCGGGTTTATTTCGTTGGAATGAGGTAGGTGTTCAGAAGTTCTCAAACAAAAATAATATTAACCAACCAAGATAATAATGTTAAGTTCTTAATTTGTTTTGTTATATACAATGAGGAATTTCTCTTTGTAAACTAATGTGATTTTCAAAATCAATCATACACATGGAGAATAATGACAATACTCAGGAATTTGTTAATGGGTTTAATTTGTTGAATTACTATAAATTCCTGTTCATACCATGTCTTTACTGTATAAGCAAATTATTATTCAAAAAGTTTTAGTTGTGAATTGCCATGGAACGCTTACTTAAGGCAGGTCAAAGTTTTACTAGACGTGAAAAGCAATTGCTGTTAAGTGTTATAAATTATCACATTAATAATGAAAGTACTGACGAGTCTGTGCGTGATGTTGTGAAAAAAGTGTCTGCAATGACGGGATTGTCGGAAAGAGTTCTGTATAACATTAGAAAAGAAGGTAATTTGCCCGATGGTATTCAATTATCTAAAAAAAGCAGCCCGATAAAATATCCACTTCACGAACAATTAAATATTCTGAACTCACATGGAGCCGGATTAGAACAATTGTGCACCAGTTTTATTTTCAAAATACGCCTCCAACTTTAAAAGCTGCGTTAGGGAGGGTACATGAAGATGAAGATTTGCCAAACTTTTCAAAGAGCACTCTATATAGGATGTTAATTGACGCAGGATTTCAATATGAAAAAAGAGAAAGACGCGGATTGCTGTTAAAAAAGACTATCACGGTGAAATGGACGGCACAGTACAAAAAACATTGGTATACGAAAAGGAGAAGGCCATAAGTTAGGAATGAAAATCAACACTGCAAAAACAAAAATAATGGTGATCAGTAACCGAGGATATATACCAGCAAACATATATATTAACGAACATCGAATAGAACAAGTGAGAAAATTTAAATACCTAGGCTGTCAAATAACAGATGACTTAGACCCGGAATCGGAAATGAGAATTAGAATAGAACAGGCCAGAAGCACATTTATTAGAATGAAAAAATTCTTCTCTAATAGAGACATCAGGTACCGCATGATAAAATACTATATATATTCTGTTCTATTGTATGGGGCAAAAACCTGGACATTAAAAGCTAGCTCAGTGAAAAGATTGGAAGCATTTGAGATGTGGTTGATGCGGAGAATGCTGAAAATATCATGGAAAGACCACATCACCAAAAACGAGGTTCTACAACGCTTCCAAGGAGACCGCGAATTATTAACTATTATAAAGAGAGGAAAAACAGCTTATTTTGATCACTTCTTAATAAACCAAAAATATAGATTACTTCAGCTCATAATGAAAGGCAAGATAGAAGGGAAGAGGGAGTAGGAAGAAAACGCATGTCCTGGCTAAGAAACATCAAGAACTGGACAGGCATGAACACCCAACAACTCTTCAGAATAGCGGAAGATAGAAAGGCTTTTGAAATAGTTGTCGCTAACTTCCACTAGGAGACAGCACTAACAAGAAGAAGAGCATAGTAGGAAATCAGAATTATTTCTAAATAATTCTTGGAACAAGGATCGCATTAAAGATTGGCTTCGCTCAAAAGATCATCATTTTGAAGAAGATTACTTGAAAAAAGAATTACTGGAGGTAGTAAATACATTTAAATATAAGTATGATGGTTACAATGTTACAGTTCTCCGTTTATCACCGTATCACTCTGAGCTTAACCTAATTGAAATGGTATGGAGCCAAGTAAAAAGGTATACAGGTGCGAAAAATACTACTTTTAAGGCAGATGACGTTGAAAATTTAATCAATGAAGCATATTCTCAAGTGACACAAGAAAATTGGAGCAACTACGTAGGCCTTGCGGAGAATATAGAAAAGTCAATGTGGGAAGTTGACAACATAATGGACGAAATAGAGCCCATAATTATCAATATCAACGCTGGTGATAGTGATAGTGATCTAAAGATTTTTAGCGACAGTGATAATTAACTATAAAACATGTCGTATATTTCACAAAATCTTCATAATATTATGTAATTTATTTTCTCAATTATATAATAG
This sequence comes from Limonius californicus, assembly GCA_014611495.1. Classification (NCBI taxonomy): domain Eukaryota; kingdom Metazoa; phylum Arthropoda; class Insecta; order Coleoptera; family Elateridae; genus Limonius; species Limonius californicus. Next base: position 28,682 of record JABXWE010006583.1, on the reverse strand, counting down.
TGCTTGCATAATATACCTATCAAACTGGTAATTGTTTTGTTTCTTTTTTACTCTTATAAATATGTAAGTAATAAACAATTAATTGCACTTAGCAAACATTGTACTCTCAGGTTTAATAAAGTGTACATGTTTTAGAACCACTGAACCTGGCATTTAACAACACGCTTCTTTTAGGGGTTACAATAGCATTACCATACTTCAAACTTTTGTGTGAAAGGGATTAAATTTTATGTCTTAAAGGTGCCTCCCAAATAAGTTTGACAACCTTGTATTTGTATCTTCTCCATGCTGCACGGCGACTCTGAAAGGCACTATAGCTTGTTTAATATTATGTCATAGATACATTATATTATAGAAAAATGCTTGTTTCCAATGCTTTCAACAGAATCTATAAAAAAATATTATTCTCATTGTATAATTTCATTGGAATATCCAACAATGTTGCTCAAAAACATTACCGTCAAGAGAGATTATATTAACCAATGAAAATAATTTCATTCTGAAAACATTTCAAATGACTCTCGCATACATGAAAATAAATATTAAAGTCGACGAGGACTTTTTCATTTTCAACGGATGCAGAAATTTTGTAATAAAATACCTAGCAAAATTAAACTGCTCCTTAATTAAGATGAAACAACGGAAACTGACTAATTTTCTCATCTTTTTAAGTAGACTAAAGCCGTATTGTGCACATACTGTCGGATTTCATCTCCAGCTTAGACGGATCGACGTGTGGTCGGAATGTAAGCATTTATCTCGCGTGTACAGTCGCGCACTCATCTCCTAATGCAAGCTATTATGTAAACCATCTCTTTGTCTGCAGATTTAGTACGGGAAACATTCGTTCTTTTCCTCTGTCTAACATCGACGAATGCGCCGATTGTGCCGTTACGGACAATGTGATACAAAGCGAGCATCCGTTCTCCACTAGATAATGAACGATGCGCCCTTTTGCACAGGTTACGCACACCCTGTATCCGCCATCTGTCGCTCTCCAACCATCACAGAACTTATTGACGGAATTGCCTTGGACGATACTGATTAATAAGGGGCGGATTTGATACGTTCAAGTACACAAGCGGATAAAGCACTGAATATCAGGCCTTTTTGGACGTTAGGAAGAAAAATGGCGTAAGCTATGTATTCAGAAATATAAAGAATAAAGCTTTTCAGATAAATATCTTTCAAATATTCTTTGGTACATCCTGTGCGTACAGGGTTAACTTGAAAATTTCAGATGACACGGAAGGTCGAGTGATATTTCATTCTAAAGGAAGAAGAAAGGTTTCAACAAAAATTCGCGCGGGCAAGATGGCCGCCGGTCAAAGTTCAAATCAGAGCTGTTTCCCGATTTATCAAGACGCTTGGAAAAAAGGTAGGAAAGCTCAAGGCGTCAAAAAGCTCCTCTTAAATATTTCTATGAGGAAGAAATATTAATTTCGTTGTTAAACTTCATGCGGCAGCTCTGAAAACGTAAGAGAAGTGGAAATGATCAAACTTTAAAAAACGCGTATGTGGTTTGTTTCTGGTGGTAAACAATATTTTCATAAAAAAATCCTCCTAGGAATATTTAATATGGCGTCCCTGAATAGTAGAGGTACATTTTAGTTTATTGGGCAAATTATTTCTGTCATCCTGTATATATTTAGAGGAAATTAATAGAAATTTATTATTCGATTCACAAGTAAAGAAGTGTGTAACGATACATTTACATACCTAACAAAGCCGAAGAGAACTCTTAAAAAATTAAGCATCATACGAGTTGTTCGTCTGTAGAAACACACACTATTCACGCGTATTCACACTAAACAACTGCAAACTTGTAAACAACGCAATAATAAACCACCAACAAGCATTTAACCGAAATACGCCCACAAACAGTAAGCACTAGGAAGTAAAACATTAGAGAAATAAAGGCAACATTTCACAAGGTCCGACGATCCCGGGCTGTGTATTCTTAATACCGAAACTAAATTTAGCTATTACGAATTTTGTAAATATACAATAAAGTTATGAAAACAAGCTTCCATTTATTGGAAAACCAAGCTTAGAAAGTAATTACAGTTGATAATTTGAATGAAGAAAAAAATACTAGAAGAAATTAAATATCGAAGCATAGATTACAGTTTAATTAGAAAACACAACATACAACTGGGATTTTAAAAAGTCGTGCGAAATGGGAATCTAACTTGAAATCTTATTGGTACTTAATTTCAAATATTGTTATGGTTTTTAGCTTAAAAATGCAAGTAAAAGTCATAAAAGCGCTGTAAAACTATTTCTGTTGTTTAGTAATTTGTCGGTGAGAGGCATTAGAATAAAGGGGACAGGATATATTTAGCTTGTTGAAAAACATTCAAATGAAGAAAACGTTGAGAAGTTCTATATCAATTGATAATAATAGAAGGCTAATTATTTTATTTAAAACAATTCTCTAACAACAATAAATTTTAGTTAGGTATGTATTTATGTATAACGTCTCTCTATATTAATTCCTGAGGCGGTCGTGGGCTAGAGGTTAGCGCGTCAGACTTCTACGCTGAAGGTCCTGAGTTCAATTCCCGGCACCGGAACATCGGATTTTTTACGGCCGTTCTCCCTCGCAAGGCAATGGCAAACCAGCGAGGTATTCTGCCTAATAAATCTTCTCTGGAGTAGAAGTGTTTACACTTCCCGTGGTTCGGAGCCCACGTTAAACTGTAGGTCCTCTATGTCTGTGACACTCTTAAAACGCGTAACACAGGCATAGGAGAGAAGATCGCTACGTCTCGTAAGAGATAAAGCACTATAAGAAGAAGATATTAATTCCGAAATGCTAGATCTACGAGGAGAGTTCCAAATACTTCCAACCTAGCTACTTCAATGATATGGTAAGGGAGAGAAATTTCATTACCAAACATATGCAAAGAAAATACTGCCGTCTGATTTCTGCGATATTGCAGGAATTCGTTTAATCGATTGCTTGCAGCCAAATTCCACGATCGCTGGTCAATATTACGTCAACTGTATATGACAACTGCGTGGAGAAGAAAACGGTAAATTACGAGCTCATGACAACACCTCCTCGCAAAGTCAAAGCAGCAGTAAAGGAGTATTTTCAGCCCGAAGACTAATAACGTTTAACACCTTGACTGCCGTGACGCCAAGTGTCTCAAGTTATTGTATTTTATAGCCGCGTGCCACCGCATTGTAGTCTCAGGTATCTTGCAGGCTTGAAGTCGCGTGAGCCAACATCCGACAAGTGTCGGATTTTAAAGAAATCACGCTGGAATTATATATCCCTGGAAAGGCAATTCATGGCGAATTAGCCGATGGCCTTTGGCGGATTAGTATCGAGCCCATTCGTTGTTCCTGTACCTGTGCCGTTGCTGCGACGAACTACAAGGGTTGTGCAGCAAATATCTCTTCTCGCAATTTTGCCGAAGAACGTCTACCTTTTTGCTTGCATCTGGAAAACAACCCCAGAATTGTGCCTGCTTCATCAAAATTCAAGGTAAAGAACTAAGTTTTTGTGCTGTGAAGAAAGAAACCTTTTACGCGCTAAATTGCAAAATTCAACGTAATTGAACCTTTTTTTTTTGAAACAAGAAGCGACCTTCAGTCGCCAATTGTCTTTGTTTGCACTACTAATTGTAAAGTGTAATTTCTTTTATATTGTATTATGCTTGTAAACTCGACGCCTCTGGCCACGTAGTTGTTTGAAGAAGGTAGCCAGCAGCGGCGGATTTGTTTCGTGAACGTTCAAACCAACAGTTTGTATTTGTATTGTCATTTCTAATAGTTTGATTAAATGTGTTTTAAAATTCACTGCCTCTTTTATTATTGTGTATGTTGTATTTGTGTGTACGAATTTTGCAAGCTTTATAAACAGGAGGGAGGTACAATAAAGGTGAGTCCGATTCCCGTAAGCTGCTGGCCTCTCGGCCTTCCACGAGGACCTACAATCAGCTGTATTTGGAAGGTGGCGCCCACTAATTTTGACCCACTCTGTACACAGCCAGGAAGATTTCCTCCCGTAAGCGATTTCCGTGAATTCCCCTACTCCTCTGAGCTAAGCTGTAGGCCTTTTTCCACCTATCCGGTTACGGGTCGACGGAAAACCCCGTTTGGCCCGTAACAAGAGTATGGCTGTTAGAGTTTTTTTTTTTTTAATACAATTATGCCAGTTCAGCAGAGACTGCTATTCATGGCAGTGTTAATTAATAAGTTTTGGACATGTAAATCACTAATCACTAGTTCAGTGTTTGATAACTTATTGTTTAGATATGAGTATACACCACACACGTATAATTGAATCACTTTGAGTATTTTGGGTTTGCATGTTAATTTACTCACTATCACTGTTCAGAAGGTCTATTGGTAGTTTTCTTTTTAGTCTAGTGTGCAGTGATCTTTGTCCTAAGTTGTAATATGATGCGCCATCGCACAGATTAATACTGTCATAAAATTTTTTGGCGGTTTTTGTAATGAACTGCTGCACTGTAGGAATGTCTGTCTCTCTGTGGATCTGCCTATTTCTAATATACCATTCTGCTTTGGTTATAATACGTAATACTTTATTCTGCAGGACTTGAAGTTTATTCAGATTGGTTTTTGATGTTGCACTCCAAACACTACATCCATAAGTGAAAATAGGTCTTAATATGGACGTGTAGATTAGGGTTCCACATTTAATTCTGAGGGACGATTTTCTGTTTATTACTGGATATAACATACCTAGTCTTGCGTATGCTTCGGATAATTTTTTATTTATATGAAAGCTCCAGCTTAGTCTTCGGGCTAAATATATACCAAGGTACCGTACCGCACTATCTTTTGGATTCCAGTGGATCGGAGTATTGTTGATAACTATGTTTGGGGGATCTGGGGGTCGGCGGAGCGTAAAGATTTTGGTTTCGCATTTATCTGCATTTACGTTGATGCACCATTTATTAAACCACAGATTTAGTTGGTCAGTAAATTCTTGGAGATTGTTAGCTGCATTATTAATATCATGATCTTGAGTGATGATCGCCGTGTCATCGGCGTACATGGCCAGACTCGCACTGGGTGTAGTGGGAATGTCGAACATATAAATATTAAACAAGGTGGGACCCAAAATTGATCCTTGAGGGACACCAGCCTTGATTTGACGGGTCGTGGAAGTAAACGAGTTCACTCTTACTTGGAAAGTTCTTTCAGATAGAAATGATTTTATAATGAGTAATAGATACGGTGGAGTGTTTATCGTTATCATTTTGTGTATTAGAGTTTAGACCATTAGTCCAGACTCGGTCAAAAGCCTGTGCTACGTCCACAAAAGCTATGAGCGTGTGCATTTTGAGTTCATAACCCTTTTCTATTATTTCTGTGAGCCTTAATATCTGATGGCTTGTTGAGTGAGAATTTTTGAACTCAAATTGCAGCTGTGGGATTATATTGTTGGTCTCCAGATATTTATTTAGACGTGAATGTATTGTTCGTTCCAGGAGTTTGGATACCGTAGATAGCAAGCTAATAGGTCGATAGTTAACCGGATTATCATGCGGTTTACCAGGCTTGGGGAACATCAGGATCACTGCTTGTCTCCAAGCAATTGGGAAATATCCAATTCTCAGGCTAGCATTGAATATTGCTGTTAAGTACGATATGGATTTATCCGGTAGATTTTTTAGGAGCAAATTAGGTATCAGGTCTATTCCTGGGGCTTTCTTGACATTCAGTTTTTTAATATATACCTTCATTTCAGATGGCGATACTGGATCTGTAAGTCTTATGTCAGTAGGAGTGGCACTGTTTAGCTCTGTTTCAATTTGTTGGACATGGTTTATGTTAGTTTGATTTTGTGATGTGGTAAATGTTTCTTCCAGTTGTTGAGCGAATACTTCGCATTTATCTGTATCTTCTGGATAATTTCGACCATGATTTCGTAGTGTTGGTATGATCACAGGTTGTCTTAAAATTCTTTTAGTGGCTCTCCACATGTTGGGGTCACCAGGTGTAAGAGATTCTATGTGGTTTCTATAAGAATATATTCGAAATTGGTCCAGTTCATTTCTTACTAGTCTAACGAGTCTATTCAGACGGACCTTAACTTCAGGATTTCGGGTATTTTGCCACAATCTGCGTACCATATGGTTTTCCCTTATAAGTTGTTGTATGTGTATTGGTGGGTTTTGGTCATTATATGGTCGGTGTGTTCGGGAGTCTCTAGTGGCTTGCCGAATTGCTAGCGTAGCTACCTCTTTGAATGATTCGACCGCATTGTTGATGTCTTCCTGAGTATTTAAATTGGTAGGAAAAACTTTCCCAGTCAACAGGGCCATTAATTAGCCTTGGAAGTTTGGGGTAATTAAGAGGCAAACAGTTGAGAGTGAATACAACCGGTAGATGGTCGGAGTCTAGTTCCGTGAGTACTGTCTGAGTTATTGGTAATGGCAGATTTTTATGTAGGATAATATCTAGTATGTCTGGTAAGTAATTATATCTGTACGGAAAGTATGTATATTCAGCAGGTGCGGATATTAGTATTCCAAGTTGGGAGGTGATATCGTTAAGTTTCCTCCCATTTGGGTTAGTCGCTCTGCATCCCCAATTGTTGTGTTTACAATTGAGATCTCCAGCTAATAGCGTGGGGTGTTGGCTTTCAAATATTAGTTTGAGTTCATTTTGGTTAAGTTGATTGTTGGGTGGCTTATAAGCTGAGACTATTCTGAGTGATGGGTTATTGTTTATAGTTAGGTTAATCGCTACAGCTTCTAAATCGCGAACATCTTCTAAGTCAATTGTGGTAGCAACTAGATTTCGTTTGACTATTATTGCAGAGCTTCCCCATCCTATTCCTGTAGCTCGATCTTTCCTGTAGATGTGATATCCCGGTATTGAAAATTTTTCGTTTAGGACCAGGTGCGTTTCTGTGATGCACGCTATGTCAATTCTATGTCTAGTCATAAATGAGATAAATGTTGAGCGTTGATTTTTGATGCCATCGGCGTTCCAATTTAATAGGGTTAACTTGTCTATAGGGATTACGTTATTTGCTGCCATTGAATAGCATTGGGATTAAGGATATGACGAAATTTTTTATTTGATCGAGGTAAGGGGTAATTATTTCAATGATAGATTGGAGGATATTTGACACTATGGAGTTAGAACTTGCTGATTTTAAGTTATTTGTGTTTGGTTCATTAGTTTTGGAGGTGGAGGGATTGTTATTCATAGCTGCTGAATATGTTGAATTGGAAGTGATTTTCCCAGTTATATTGGCGTTGGGGTTCAAGGGTCTGATCACTGGGAAGGAATGTGTGTTATTGTACTTTTTGATGTAAGGGCATCCCCTATAGTTCGCCGTGTGGTCTCCTCCACAGTTGACACATTTGGGGGTGCCGGCATCCTTGGTTTTGGTACATTGTGAGTAATGATGGTTCTCCATACATTTCACGCAACGAGGAGGTAAGTGACAATAGTTCTTAGTGTGCCCTATAAGCTGGCAGTTGGTGCACTGTGGTGTTTCACTATTCCTGCGTCGAGGTTCTACAGATACTACACAATATAGTAATCTATTCAGGTTGAATATATCATTAGTTTTATCATTTTTATTTAATTCCGCTGCAATAATTGGAATTGGGACTTTTTTGCTGTTCAAGAGTCGAGTGATTTTAATCACTGGGTATTTCAAGTTGACTAATTCGGCCTTAATTTCTTCTTCAGTTATTGATACAGGGACATTACGTATTATTACAGAAACGTTAGCATTTTCTGGATTTCTATAAGTATAGTAGTTTACTTTATGATCGTCATAGAATTTAGTGAGCTTTCTATAATCATCTATGCTATTTAAGTTAATTCTTAATTCCTTACCTTTATAGGTTGTGGTAAAATCTTCTGTCACTGTTGATTTAATATCTGTTATTATGTTTTGATAATTAGTGCCATTTGGCATAAATATTGGGGGTACTTTAGGTTTTTCAGCAGCATTATTTGATGTCTGGGTTTGGGTAGGAGTTTCTTTGGTTGATTCTAAAGCATAAAATTTATTTTGAGCAACTAGAGTGTCCATGTTAAATAAATAACGTTTGTTGAAATCATTATCATCGAGCGAGGTTAAAGGTCGCTTATTATTGTTTGTTTGATTACAAGTTGTATTCTCGAACTCCATTTCTGTTGATTTTGGGGTTGCATTAGCTCCTTTGTATATTATGTTTGGTGGTTTGAGTTGAAATTTAGTTTGATCCAAAATTGGGTCACTCATTTTTATGTTTGGGCATTATTTATTTATAACACAACAGCTGTAAAGATATTTGAAGGTGAAACGTTTTATGTTGATATCAGTTCAATTTCTTGTGCTACGCTGCAATCTGCAGATTGCAGCGCGTGGTTTGCACTTGTTCCACTTTTTATTAGTGAATCGAGATTAATAATTACTAGTATACGAGATTAATTGTTATTAAAATTAATGTTTAGCTACGCAATTGCAAGAGAAGACTTAAATCACATCCGTACTTAAGCTTGTCGCACGCGGAACTCAGGTTTGATTTTTAGTGCATCATGTTGGGTATTGAAAAATTTATCTTTTTATGTAGATTTCAAACCTTATTTTAGTTTTTACCTAGCGTAATGTACTAACAAGTTATTTAGAAGTTAAGATTTTCATGTAATTTTCAACACTTTTCAAGCTAGCCTGTGATTGGTCAAATTTCCTTGTTGACAAGTTTATCTGATGATGATTTGTTTTGAGATGTAAAAGTTTGTTGTGTTTGTTGTTGTGAGAAGAATTTAGAAGCAAATTTGGATATCGAGTGGATCAACGGCAAAACTACACAGCTGGAATGAAGGTCAAACAAGCGGAGCACGCGTGTTAGCAACATTTAGAATTCGTTTAAAGGTTAGTTCACATTTATAAGAATTAAGTTTATTTATTTGTATTAGTTCATTTGATTTACATGCTTATTTCTGGAAAATTAATTGCAAAGGTGTTTTTGTTTATTCCAAATTTAAGCTATTCAGATACATTTCAAAATTTCAATATTATTACTAGATTATCTTGCTATTGTTTGTTAATTTCCATCAATACGAGCCTAAACTTGCAACCCCATTTTATTACAACCTTTATTTTATTGAACCCTGAGATTTATTTAATAAATTTAAATATCATTTCTTTTCTAAATTCATGCAAATTTTATTTACAAGAGTCTCGATTCAAATATTTGTTGTGTGTGGGTGATAACATTCTCATATTTAGCTCCCATCATTTTATTAAAGAATTTGTAGTGTACATTTACAATTATTTTTACGAGGGTATCTCTTCTTCTTCTTCTTAAGGTGTCTATCCTCTGTGGATGTTGGCTATCACATTGGACCACATAATTTTGTTGACTGCTGATCTGAATATGGTGATGGAAGTCATACCACACGTCACGTCAACTATCACATTCATTTTCGTTTATAAACACCCTTACACATAGCAATATATATATATATATATATATACATAAGCGGGGGTCCTACGGCTGCTGCCGCTTCCCGCATCTCGATCGCCAAAAACTTCTATCTTCCGACTCATCTTCGTGTAGGCCTCTATTTCTCATGGAACATTCTTTCCCTTCAAGTCAGGTTTTCTTTGGCCTTCCTCTCTTTCTGCGATTTGTGGGCTGGTACTTGAACATTCTCAGTGACCATCTCTCCTCATTCATACATCGAACATGTCCATACCACATTAGTTGCTTGTTTTATATCCTCTCTACTATGGTGTCGGGTACTTTCGCTTCTGCTCTAATGATCTCATTTCTAATATGCTCCAGTCTTGAGGTTCTGCATGATCTTTTTAGATAATCCATCTCTACTGTTTCCAGTATTGTCTTTTTATCACTCATCTGCCAGCATTCAGATCCATACGTTTTTATGGACTCAACAAGAACTTTGTAAATCATTACTTTTGTTTTAGTTTTTATTTTTGACAGACAAAGTAGGGAATTTAATTTTTGTACTACTGCTTTTCCTTGCGTTATTCTTCTCTTTATAACTTCGTCGCATGTTCCATTTTTTGTTATAATAGTACCCATATATTTGTATTGGTTGCATTGTTCAATAGTTCCATAGTCTGTCTCTATATTTTCTGCTTCTTCTCCTGTCACCAAATATTTAGTTTTGTTAGTATTGATCTTCAATTCCCATTTTGCGTATTCATCTACTAATTTTCGTAGCATTAGTTTGTAATCGCTATCATCCCGATTGTTGGCTATAATAATTTAGTCATCGGCAAATAAAAGGCTATGTAGGCAATCCCCTCCTATTTTTATTCCCATTCTGGAACATATTTTACTCCAGTTTGACAAAGCTTCTTTTATATATATTTAAAAGAGCGTAGGGGATAAACAACAACCCAGTTGCAGTCCCTTTGTGAATTCAAAGTCCTGTGACAGATCACCCCGTAGTTTAATTATACATTTTATGCTTTTTATATTGTGAATACATTTCACATACTTTTTATTTAAACTACTTTTCTACAATACATCAAATAATTGTTTTAGTGGGACACTGTCGTATGCCTTTTTGGGGTCGACAAAAATGAGATGTGTGCTTAAGTTTCTTGCCAGTCTCTTCTCGATTAACTGTCTAACGGTGAAAATATTGTCTAGACAGGATCCGCCTGCCCGGAATCCGCTCTGTCCTTCAATTTCTTCCAGATCTTTCTTTATTCTTTCGTTTAGCACTTTACCGTACAGCCTTCCCATAGAGCTAGTAACACTGATTCCTCGATAGTTGCTGCAAACCTTTTTACTACCTTTTTTAAGTATAGAACTGAGATCTGCTATATTCCAATCTTCAGGTATCTCTTGACCCTCCATAACACATTTATTAACGAGTTTTGCAATTAATTCGAGCAGTACATCTGGTGCATTTTTCACCAATTTTCTAGAAATGCTTCCTAGCTCAGCAGATTTCCCGTTTTTTATTTTTTAAGGCTTTTCCGTATTTCCCCTACTGTGACTTCATCAATGTTTTGCTGTTCCTCATATATTTGATTTTCGTTTTTATTCCATATGAATTCCGCTCTATTCTCGGTCAGTAGCAGTTTGTAGTAATTCTGCCATTCGTTTAGATTAATCAACGGTATATTTATTTTCTCTCTGACATCCTCTCTGATACTGTTTATCATCTACCACGCCTCTGCCACCTTAGTCCCTCCAATGTAACTATCTACTTCTTCACATCTTTTCTGCCACATCTCATTCTTACATTTTGTGACTTCTTTCTTGAACTCTCTGTTTACCTAACATACATCTTTCTATCTTCGTTGTCCCTTGTCGATACCCAGTTTTGGTACATGCACTTCTTCAACTTAGTCATTTCTTCTATTTTATTATTCCACCATTCTGGTGTTTTTGTCCGATTCATATCTTGGACACCCAATGCTTCATGTGTTGCTTCAACTATATTACATTTAATCTGCTGGTACATTTCTTCTGCATTTGCATCCATTATTTGTTTCAGCTTGTTACCTAGTCTCATCTTGTAAAGAAACCTTGTTGATTCTTCCTTTAAACTCTCAGTCTTAAATTTTGCGGTGTCCAATTTATTTCTTATTCATGTACATTCTCTATTGTCGTATTTCCGGAATTTCATGTACAATGTAGTTTTTAACATAAAGTGATCAGACCCACATTCTGGACCTCTGTATACTCTAATATCTATAGTTTTCAGTCTTGAGCACTGTCTTGGTACTACATAATCTATTATAGAGCGAAGATTTCTTTTTGATTGCAACTATGTGTATTTATGAATTTGTTTGTGAGGGAAGAAACCATTCACAAGTCTTAGAGAGAGTGACTCACATAATTCTATTAATCTTTGGCCACTTTCGTTAACAGTTTCCTCTCCGTAATTACCCACCACTAAGCTATTTTTGTTGCTACCCGTTCTTGCATTTAGATCTCCAAGCAAGATTACTGCTTTTTTGTCTTTTATGCCCGTTAGAACTGTAGTCAACTTGTTGTAAAAATCATCTTTGATATTTGTATCTGCTTCATCTATCGGTGCATATACACCGACTATCACTAACTGATAGCCACTTATATTCAGTTCTAGAAACATTATCCTTCCATCTACTTTCTCTTCCCAACATTTAGTGCAGTTTCTAAGCTTGCGATGAATAACTATCGATACACCTCGTTTTGCCCTTTCACTTTTGGCAATACTAGAGTAACAGTACATGTATCCATTTATGTTCTCATTCCCTGTGACTTTCTTTTTTGTCTCCGTTAAAACACATATGTTTATTTTCATTTTTTCTATTTCTTGCAATACTTCTCTTTGCTTCGTTGGTAGGCGCTGAACGTTCCACGTAGTCAAATAAAAAACCGTTTTCTTTGCTTAAGTCGCCCATAATTGTTTCCGTCCTTTTTCCGAGCCTGACTATCAAGATTTTTAGCGATCTATTAGTTTTATGAATGATAGGTTGCTGGCCCAACGCTTCAACCCCGAACCTGGATGAGCAGAGGCTTTGGCCTCAGATATACGTGGTTAAAGTTTTTAGTACATATTTAGAATCATCCTTCATACTCAAAAGCCGTATACTGACATAAACTTCAAATTATCTCATGGCCCTTAGACATTAACCCTTCAACGCCGGAACTTTTTTTCTTTGGAAATTGAAATTTGAAGTAAATTATTTTGATAATAGGTACAAAATCAACATCGTCAAGCAAAAATTTTATGTTTATCGTTTGCAGATTTAGCAAAAAATACTGTTGCCATATGGCTACGCTAGGCGCCTGCACTACCATGTTTGGTTAAAAAAAAACGACAAATCATAGCAATAATGTATTTAGTTGTTTATTTTGTATGGAAGGGAGCAAAACAATTGATGCAAAGCCCAACGTCACATTTCTTGCACATTGTGCGGATAATAGACCTGCATCCCGGGCCGGCACACCGCCTTTTTTTATTTTGTTGGGTGTTAACCACTAAATGGTTTATTCTATCGAACCTAATTGCTTCTGGAACCCTGCTGGATGAGTCCTTTGATGACGACGGCCTTGCTGGAGCTTTTGGAGGTACTCCGTATCTCCTCAAATAGGTTTGAACTATTTCCCTCCGAAACTCCAAATTCGTTTTTGAACCCCCGCACTTCTTGAGGATTTGCCAGGCATTGTTAATTGAAACATCCAAAATCCATGTGAACAAGCACCACCACCATTTCTTTCCTCGTATAGCAACCCTGTGTCGGGCTATGTTCTCATCCATGAGGTCGACTCCCCCCATAAAAGCATTATAATTGCCAATTATATTCGGTCTGGATACTGCGACAACTTTTTTTGCTGCCTGAGAATATCGACGGACGCTGCCTATCGGCTCGACACCATTGCAGGTTGAGGCGACACTAACAACGCCGATATCCACCCAACGAACGTAGATTATGCCATTCGTTCAATCGATTATGGACTCATAAAACCCCCGATTTTTTTTTCCATGACTTTCTTGGATGACAACGGACAGTTTCGCGGAATCCGGTTTTCTCTCACGGTTCCTGTGGCTTGACAACCTCTTTCCTTCAAATACTTCAATAACCTTTGTCCAGTGAATAGGTTATCAAAATGTAGTTTGTATGGAAGGGTCCCTTTGATTTGGAATAGTTCATCCAACATTGTCATCAAAGGTGCGCTGGCTTTCCCAAATAGCTTCTCGTATTCCAAAGAACGACGAGGGTTGTTTCCTGTAAGATGAAAAATATTTATTTATAATACATCATTACTGTAGGTTTTTTTTATTATTACCTTGGTATAACTCAAAGTTTATCAAGTATCCTCCCGTTGAAATGAGGCACCACATTTTGTAGCGGAAGCGAATCGGCTTCCCTTTAATGAATTGTTTGCAACTGTGTCGCCCGAAATACTTCACCATGCTTTCATCGTAGCAAAGACATTCTTTAGGAACAAAATGCTCCAAACATTTTTGTTTTATTCTGCCAAACAAAGGACGCAATTTCCAGATTTTGTCCGATAAATCAGGGGTATTACTGTCAGTACAATGAATAAATCTATTGATGTAAAGAAAACGATCACGTCGCATTGAGTTTGATACTAGGGGATTCTTCATGTCATTCTCTGAGTCCTAGAAAAACCTTGAATTTTTGTTGATGCCAGTTTTGGAGTTCTCGAGGTCGATGCCACTGGTTCCGCATCAAATTTTTGAGAAGGCTCTTCTTCAAAACTGCCAATACGTTCATAATTGGACAATTTTACCTCAGTAAAAGCTCGAAGTTGTGACCCAGGTAAATTGTCCAAGGTGCCGCCACCGTCTTCATCACCTGAATCTTCATCTGTCAAAGCGGCTGCGTCAGGTGGTTCAATGAAAATATCAGCCGGAACTGCATCGTCATAGGCCATTTGCAGGGCCTCTTCTAATGTAAAACCTCGCCTTGAGAACAAACAATTTTTGAATTATTCCGGTAGTGTGAGCGCCTAGTGTTGCCAAATGGGAACGCGCGTAAAAAGGCCAATATGGCCGAATCACCATTTATCAAAAACAAGTTTTGTTACACGAAGTGTGCAGCAGTAGGTTTATTTTACATCACACGATAATTTAGATTTAAAATAATTATAATACAAAAAAGATATACTTACTGAAATTGGGGCTCCACCATTATTTTCACGAAACTAAAACGCACCAATACAAAAACTATTTCCAAACAACACCAAATAAAATGTTCGCTGCGTAAACAAACTCCACGTGAAACAAATGTTCTAGACAATCTGTTGGCATTGCCATCTCGGAGCCAAACCTTTAAGTACGTTGTAGGTGCCTGTTTGAAATTTACATTAGCCGCGTTGCCATATGGCAACGCTAGGCGCTGGTGAGTTAAAGATATAGTATGTAAATGTATTTTCGGAGAAGCCAATTGTACAAATGGCGTGCTCCTAAGAACTTTTTTAATAATATTTTTAAAAACGTTTTCAAAGGATTTGATCAAATCTTGTTGGTGATAGAGGTGGCAAATATCTAATATACTGTTTTTTATTAATTTACGTAGGTCTTCTCCGGGGTCATACAGCAGTTTCTGAATTAGTGAAGAATTACTATGCAGATTTATAAAATCTTGTCTGCAACCCACTACACACAATTTCCCAATCCGGCTTGCAACCGTGGGATCTTAATGCTAAAAACCTTCTCTAGAATTTCTGTCGTTCGGATTCGACGTTAAACTGTAGATCCCCCGTGTTTCTACCTTAGCGCTGAGGGGGAACACGTGGCAGAGAAGAGGCCGATGCCCAGCAGTGGGATAAAAAGGCTGTCAATGCTGATGATGATGATAAATCCGACAAATAGGCACCTTAACATTTGAATTATAGGGTGATAAAAAATGTGTGAGGATAAAATAAATTTTTGAATGACACGCTTCCAACATTTCTTAACAGTTCTTTTAATAAGGCTCTACACACGTTGATAGTATTATGTGACGGGATATAGACCTGGAAGTACCTTTTTATTGGCGAGGTTTGTGTATTATACTCTATACATAAAAATATTCAAAATTTTTTATTTAGTGGCCTACTATATGTTGGTTTTGTCGTAGGAAAATATGCAAGTTGTGTTTCATTGTAAGGTTATTTTTTTTGTTTTTATTTATATTTTAACTAGGTTTATGAATCGTAAATGATTTTATTCTACCAATTTCACTTAGAATAAATTGTCCTTAAGACGTGTAGGAGCAAATAAGTGCAGCAAAAGTATAGACTTGAATAATTATTACATATGCTATACGGTTGATGGCTGTGTGTTCTTATTTTATTATTAGAACAGTCTAATCTATCATGCTACTATGTATACCTAGAAAAATGTTTTTTCAGTAGCCGCATTGTGAGCTTAGAAATTATTAGTTCTCCTTCAATTTACAACTGCAACTACTAGAGTAACGGTATCAACAATAATTAGAATTAACCTTAAGACGAGTTTCACATTTACTTTCGGTCATATGGGGTGAGTTCGGCAAAAGAGAATGTGAAATGCGTTGATGAAGTGTGTTTCATTTCATCAGACGCACCCCCAATTTGCAGTATGAAGGTCTCTTTCTCTCTCTCTTTAATTCTCCAGTTCCTTGACTGGTTTGACGCATGTTTCCAATCTCGTCTTCTCTCAGATTTTCTCTTCATTTCTTCATAGTTACGCGCGCCCACGTCATCCATAATTTGTTTAACGTATCGATTGCGTGGACGTCCCCTAGTTCTCTTTCCTTCTATCTTCCCTTCTATGATTGTTTTCAGAACTTCTTCCCGGCGAAGAATATGTCCAATTAGTTGGTCTCGTCTTTTCTGTATGTGCTTCCACATCTTTTCCTTTTCTTCAGCCCTTTCCAGTATTTCGTCATTAATAACTCTATCCGTCTAACTAATTTACAACATCCTTCTGTAGCACCATTGTTCAAAGGCTTCAATCTTTATTTTTTCTTGTATGTTAATGGTCTACGATTGGCATCCATACAAAGCGACACTCCAAACAAAAGTGTGTATAAATCCCTTTTTTATGAAGGTCTACGTGAGTTTAATAGTGAAATTGATATAGAGAGATTGTATGATTTTATATGTTAATTGCGTTTTGGAATTTTCTTCACCCTTTCATGTGTATGTGCATCTTGTCTCCAGATAACTACCATCGTACTTCTCACTACGTACAAGTAGAGAAACTCAAAATTATACTTATTGTATTATATAATATTTTCGCGTTGCCAATCCATACCATAAAAATGGAGCATGACCTTAATCATAATCGTTACGCGTGCGTTCCTGATGATGATTAGCTGATTGTTATCTCAAACACATTATCATTCCATATTCGATCTTTCTGTGACGTCGCCTTCACTAATACATATAAAACAGAGGAGCTCTTCAGTTTACAATAAATTTGGTCTAAAAATGCGAATCACAAGACCACTAGTGCCACACAAATGTGTGGCTTTGTTAAGACTCTTATCTTCAACTATACTGTTAACTGCAATAAGTGGGGTAAGTATATTTATTTACTCCTCAAAATTATGGGATTGTTTACGTATGTAAAGTAGATTACATAATTAGCTTGCTATTGTTGTTTTTGTATTTATAGATGTTTATCAAACTGCTACAATTTAACTTGTAAAATTTCTATTACCTGCTTCTAAAACATGCCGTATAAGCAATTGGTAAATTATTCCCCCGATACCTTGTATCCATAACTACTAAATATTTTGGTGTACTTGGATAAAATTGAATTTTTGTTGATTTTTCAAAATTATTATCTTTTCAAATTTTATTCACTTTTCTAACTATATTGAAACTATATTTAAGATTTGTATGAAAAATTCTCTAAATGCAATTTTGAGGTTTCCATGTTCGGTTTTATGGACACCTATACAATGTAAACTAATTAAACTAAATGTTTACAGAGGGTGCACGATGAGATTTTACTAGATTAGAAACGTATAAGATTTGAAAATTGGATATTTTGGGTATATCAAGCATTGTTGTTAGGAAAAATTTCTACGACCTTCAGCGACTTTAGGCTATGCTGGTAATTCACAAGGATTATCCTATTTTAATAGAAATTCTTTTTTTGTAGATTTGTTGTAGTATCTTACGCAGACTAATAAAGGTTCCTTAACACATAGTCATTGTATAGAAAATTTTCTAGAACAAAATCTACGGTGGGTGTTGAAATACAAAAATTTGAATTCTGACATTTTTGCAAGCACATCTAAAAGCATTCGTACGTGAAGCAGAAATCCATTTAGAGATGTCATTCAAAATTTAGTAATTAGCATGTTGAAAAAAGTCATGTTATGAAATACAACAATTAGAGCTTTCACATTTAGCAATGAGATTATAGTTATGTAAAATGTTTAATTTGAAATAATAAGACAATGTTAACTCCTACAAAAAATAATTAGGAGTAGCATGTAGTATGTGAGCAGATATAACGCAGTCATGAAGTTTCAACGTTTATTGTGCCATCAAAAAAAAAATGAGAAGATATTAAACAAGAATGCGTATTTGAAAATAATTCAAAATGTGGTAGTAGTCCTTGATAATTTACTTCTTAAAAATCATTAATTGCTTGGCAACAGCACGATAAAGAACCCCCATGATATTGTTGCTGGCGGAAATTATTTTTAAAGATAATTGGTTTGGTAGAAATTGTTCATATATTTGGCCAGCTCGCTCTCTAGATTTAACACGCATTGATTTGATCGTTTGGGATATAGAGTGTAGAAGGAATTCGGTGACCGTATTGACAAACACCGTTGAAACAAATTAGATATGCGGCAGGAAATTCAATAAAAAGTAAACAAACCTTCCGAGCAAAAACTAGATATATTTTTGAATAGGTATTTATGTATTGTTGATGTGTATTTCTTTAAATAGAACATATGTGTATTAGTTTGAAATTTGTGTTCAAAATTATTGTGTATTTTTTATCACCGATAATAATATTAAAAGAGTTAACGGTAGTTCTTCTTTCAGCAGCAATCAGTTTGATGGAAGAACAACTTCTCGGGGTAGTCCCTGTAAAAGTATTTTGTACTTTTAATCTGTAGATGCTTCTTATGTATTACGTATTACTTGACTTTTGAAATCACTATGTATACAGAAATTGAATTAACCATCGTCGCCGTAACGTACGCGTATCTTAAACATTTTCATATAATATTGTTCCACCAAAGGTTAATTTCACGTAAAGCTTTGTAGTTGCCAAGATCTTTGAAAAAAGAAGGTATAATAAAAACGACTTGGTTTAAGTACAGCATTTAAGATTATTACAGATTAAGAGTATATAGCGAAATCACATCAAAGCTTAAGAAAAACAGATAGTTCTGCAACATTTGATAAGCATAGTACATATGTGTATTTTCAATTCTCTGTTCGTATAGGTTTCCAATAAACATACGAGATTAATTCACCTACACTAATTTTGGATATGCATAACCAAGTATTTTTCATATAACGATTGTACACGTTGCGTGCGTAATTTGGCTAATGGCATAGGCAAACCCAATCTCAAACTGCTAATTATTATTATATATATCATTAGTGAATAAGTACACCAACAAAGAATATAAGGTG
This sequence comes from Limonius californicus, assembly GCA_014611495.1. Lineage (NCBI taxonomy): Eukaryota > Metazoa > Arthropoda > Insecta > Coleoptera > Elateridae > Limonius > Limonius californicus. The sequence continues at coordinate 9,609 of JABXWE010006583.1, read as the reverse complement.
CAATATAATTACTGGAGCAGTTTGACGTTACAATTTAACAGCACTACGTAATTTCGCACAAAATTGTATTTGTATAATATTTTATTATTTATTACAGATTTATAATATAATCGAAGCACTTTATTTCTACATTTTATAATTGAATCTATTTGATGTACAGGATGGACGGAAATATTTATATTAAAATACAGAGCGGCTCAAAAAAATGAAAGAGGGGTGTTCTGTCTTACTTGTGACAATTCTTCGAAAAACCTCCAACGGGTCAAATTAATTTGCCAGCGGGACGCGTATACGGCTATTTCCATTCACCTACCATCAACCCCAATATTGGGGTTTACATTAAAAATTTTAAATTGTAAGTTGTATCAAAGGACATCCTATTGGAAAGCGCGATGAATTGCTTTACAGTAGTGCTATTACTTTTGGATTCCAAGCATTAGTTCCCGCTGAAATGTAGTGCAAAATTTCAGGGTACTAAATGTTCTGGAGTATTTATGGTATAATTACACAACTTTGGTTGACCATACCTTGGCTTGAACATTTTAATATTCTTTTTACGTCAAGGTTAAGTCGTATTTCCTAGTTGTCTTTGTTTTCTTTAAATGTTTAAATTATTGAAATAATTGCGTTTTCGAATGTATCAGTAGAAACGCCGAATTGTTCAACCAGCAACATATGTGAATCGCAGGTTTGTCTTGGACTTAGTGAGAAAATTTCGGAAGACCAGGTCTGTTACAAATAAAAAGCGAAATGCTGAAAATCCCGTAAGAAATGAAACGCTGGAAGTAGTGGATCTGGGCCACGTTGCTGTTGTTCCTACGTTAAATACAAGGCAAATGGCTATTGTACGGGTATTAATCGAAAAGTACTCAACGAATTTTAAAACACCACAAGTTTCATCCCTACAAGGTCATTTGCTGCAAGAACTCAATGAAGACTACTTTGACCGCCGTTCGAAATCTTGTGAGACTAAGTGAACGGGTGATAAATAATCAAAATTTTCTACTTTAATGTGTGTTTTTCCAACAAATACACTCTTTCTGTGATTGGTACAGTGAATCGCCATAATTGCCGCTATTGGTCAGATTCCAATCCGAGGATATTTCCCTAATTGAGCTAGCACTTTCACTTTATTAGCAATGAATCGTTTTTTATACGGCCCTCACGGTCTTTTAACCCTGCCACGAACAGGGAAGTTTCTTGAAATACTTGCAAACATTGTTCGGTGGGGTAGTTGTCTCTCTGGATACACATTTATATACTTTTCAAAGGTTAAAACAGAATTTCAATTGCTGCGAATGTAGACATGGTTCATGTCTTACATTTCTTAATCGGTGAAGATCTTGACAATGGTAATACACGATAAGGGAACTCTATCTACAGCACTTAACACTTTGCAAATGTAAATATTCATTTGGGACAATCGGGTTATGTTGGTTACCAATTTGAAAATCTAGTGGTGCGATAATCCAATATGGCGGCCCTAAGAAATAAAAGAGTTGATTATCGCTGCTTGAAATTGCTGCTATTGCCATTCAACTTACAGTGACCAAAAACTAAGTTATGAAGTTTGTTTGAAATACCGTTAATGATAGAGAAGGTAATTTATTTCTTAAATGACAATTTTTAGCTTTTCCTCGTGATAACTTAAGAACGTATCAAAATAACCAGCATTTCTTTTAAGATTCTCAATCGCCATAAAAAAGCGCAGCTTTTTTATATTTTAACCGACCCCGTATCTCTTAGTGAGCATCGAAAAATTCATAATCCTGTATATCTGGTGACCACGAGGCGAGGTAACAGCATGTCACTTTTTGTTTGTAAACCTATTATTTTAAAATTTTAAACTAAGAACAACCTCTACATGCGCAGTATTAAGCATATTATAACCTTAGTTTTGAATGTCAGTTTGGTCGAAACTGATATCAACTTTTCATTTTAAATACGATGAAATCTATTTTTTGTTATAATCTCATTCTCCGTAAAATGTCGCACAGTGACGTTTTAAATTAAAATTGCCGAAATATTCAATTGTTTATTTAAAAACTTAATGTCCATTAACCTTGTTCATTAGTAATTTATTTTTAAAGTTGGCTTTGAAAATAAACGAACAATTACTTTAACAATAAATTACTAATGAACATCATTAATTGGCATCAGATTTCAATATTTCGGCCATTATGAACTAAAATATCATTATGTGACATATCAGTGTATTCAAGTTTTAGGACGAATAAGACTATACAAAAATGGGGACTTAAAAATAAAAAATTAAATGTTTGGTTACCTTTGGTGATCGTCTCCTTGGCTCACTTCCTTACGTGGTAATTTTACTGAACAGATGGGCTTGGCATTGTTACAAGACAACATCGATTCAATGCTAACTGATATTATAGAAAATTGTGATCGTTACCTCGAAGATCATTTGAATCTCCAACAGGACGGTGCTCCTAAGCATTATGGACAGATTTACATCCGCTTAGATGTGCGGCAACGTATAATCAACGAATGCCTTCTAATCGCTCCAGAAATGCTTCCAAACCGACATTTTGACCGGAACTTCTATTAGTGTATGAACCCTGGTGGTGCTTATTTAGAACATTTACTACCCTGAAAGTTTGAAGTGCATTTCCGCAGGAACTGATGCTTGGAATTCAAAAATGGAAACACTACTGCAAAGCAAATTTATCGAGCTCTCAAATGGTATGTCTTCTAATACCTCTTGCCATTTAAAATTTTCGGGGTTAAAGTCACCCCCATTTTTGTGTTGAAGATAGGTGAACGGCAATAGACACGTGTTTGAGCGTTTATCGAATAATTGAGGTTTTGTGTTATAAAACACGCCAGTACCGTTTTCGATGGGCCACCTTATATATTAAAGCTGGTATTGGTGTTATACATATTATCAACTAAAACGAATAAGTCTTTTCCACGAGAAAACAGTAGCAATCATATTTTCTTTATTTGAATTAATTTTGTATTTCATTTATTTACAACATAGCCCTCTGCAGTTCATCACCGCTCACGTGGAAATAAATTGATAAAACATTAATCTCGTACTATTCTCTTCGTGATACAGTACGTTTTTATTTTTTACCGTGATCTTACTAACACTGATTTGACGTTCAAGATAATAAACAGCTAAATTTTGAATGGTCAAGCAAATTACCGCCATCGAATAATACAGGGTGAATCTTAAATGGCGGAAAATCACACGATTCTGCATCAAAAACTGAAAAAAAAAATTCTACGTGCGTTTTGCTCGAAAACGCTTAGTTTTTGAAGATTTCTTGTTTAAAATTTTGTAAACTTAGCGACACTGTGTGGTCAGTCGTACTGGGCTGTGTGTTAAGTCTCCTGCGAATCACATAGCAACGCACTTGATTTAATATGGAACCTAAGGAGATTGTATACAGGCATACTAGACCTCATTCATGGTAATATTCTAATTTTAATGTCCTGTTTCCATTTTTGAATTAACAGTACATAACTACAAAGAAAATATTGACTGGGTTTTAAGTTTTTTATTTTGTAAATTACAACAATTGCTAACCCCAACTTCTATATATTATAACTGCTTCATTTATTGGTTGCTGAAGTTGCTCTCGAGTATCAATTTCCACTGCATACATGCTTTTAATGTTCCCCACAAGAAGAAAACAAGACAGCTTAAATCTGGGCTGCCTGGTGAAAAACATATTTCTTCTTAAATCTAATGGTACGTCATAATAATAGATCTCTAAAATAGGTGTCTAAGATTCAATAAAATTATTTGCGTTTAGGCGATTAGGCAAAATGTGTGGTCCTATAAGCCTATTACCAATAATACCACCGCACATATTAACGCTAAACCGAACTTGATGATTTGTTTGGTACTGTGCATGTGGGTTTTCATAGGTCCATTGGTGCATGTTATGGATATTAAATGTTCCATTTCTGGCGAACGTGGCTTCATCAGTCCACAACATATGTCCAATAAAAGCAGGCTACCTTTCTTGTTAACGAAGTAACCATCTGCAGAACCTGACTCTTTGCTGACAGTCTTCTGGTAATAATCCTAGTACTCGGTGATGATGCTACGGGTGCAAGCCATTTTCCTGCAATAAACGATGAACTCTTCTTATCTAACATCAAACATTCTGACAGTGGATCGGGTACTTTATTCTGGTTCATTTTTGACTACATTTAATATATTTTCTTGAACCAGTGGTAATAATACTCGATGAGGACGGCCTCTGTTAGCTACTGGAGTGGGTGCAGTTCTTCCAGTTTCTCGCATTCGTTGATCCAATCGTCGAATAACATTTCTATTTGGATGCCTTCTGTTGGGATACCCCTGGGCATACAAATTAACAGCAGCATTAAAATGGCTACGACATCCCCTAAAATCAAATACATGTCTGCACACTCCCCAAACTGTACTCCATGACGCTAATTTGGGAAATCAAACACAAATAAATTAAAATCAAACTAAACTGAAGGTAACACTAAGATAATGAAAGCAAAGAGAATTAAACACGGAGTTTTGATCAGCAAATTGTCACAGAAATGTAACTAAAAGCCAAATTACTTAAAATAAAAAAAGTACGTCAAAGTCTACGTTTGTTCTAAAATGTGAAATTTGTATTGCAGGTTGCCGCAACATTTTTGAAAAACTGAAGCATTGCAGAAGCTTTAAACTTCGGATGGAAGTTCTAGGTAAACCAAGGATATGATGACCACAATTACAGATTAGTGATTCCTTTTGTTGATTAAACTGCAGTTAAAAATCATCATTTCATAAAAATATCGCACAATAAGGAACCCGGAATCCAACTTAAAACTGCCAATAACTCCTCATCTATGAGGTTAAAAGCAAATTGACATAAGACTATCGCTCCAGTTTTGATCGAGAATCAGATGGTATGTCTATTATTCGTCATTTAAGATTCCGCCTATATAATTGAATACTAACTTGTGAAATAATAGATCTTATGTGATAGCGGTGGCACTGTGTATATTGAAATGATTTCACGGGCAATTGCATTCTTTGCTAAAACAAACAGTACAGAGATATTCTTATATTTTACGTTATGAAATATTTTCCATTCCACAGTTAGACTGGAGTAACCTTTCCAGTTAATATCATACAACTATGTCGGAGTGGATGATCATGTATACCATATATCATCTGTTGTGTTTCAGTATCATCAAACTGATTATAAACTCAAAATACACATAATAGAGTTGAAGAATGTTAATCAGACATACTTCAAAAACGCTACCTTGGGACGCACTTGGTATAATAGGAGTACCCCGGTGATAAGTGGACATGGCCTACTTCTAAAAGATTTTGGAAAGCACCTTAAGGTAAAGCACATTTTACGTCGTATTTTTTTTGAAAAAATATATAATTTTGTCTTCGATATGTGCAGCGAAACATATTTTGGAAATGTATCACAGTGGTCGTGTTTTCTGTTTACACAATAGATACAATTTTGATCATTTACATATGGCATAATATACAGTGTAAAAATTACATCGAGGTATAAATGCCTTACATCATTTCAAAAAAAGTTACTGTGGAAGTCTCTGAAAACGGCTCGTTGTGAATTTACAGCTCTTTAGATGTACATCTATTTGACCACTTTTTTGATGACTACGACAATAGTAGTAGCGAAATTTAGTAGTGAGGTTTTAAAGCACCCTGTATATTACGTATGGCACGTAAGCAATATTATATACATTAAAGTAAAAATACCTATTTAATTTGTCTAGTTCGAAGTTCAATCCTATAAATTCCTAAGTAATGAATATCGATTCTTTCCGGTGACAATGACACTAGATGTTTGTCCCGAACGTGCTATGAACAATTTTGGAATTAAAGACACTGTAGATAAATGCACCAACATTACGCTATGTCCAATAAAAAAAGTAAGTACACATCAATCGATCCTTCTATTTCTTTAACTTATCTGTGGAACAGGGCACTACCTTCAAGCGCCTTTGTACATACTGATTACCCTATTCTAGTGTGTCGTTTCCTGTTTCCTTTTTCGTAGTAGTAGTAGTTCTTTCCCCATTCTTTTCATCCTTATATTTTCGGGACTGCAAATAAAACTGTATTTTTTATATATTATTTTATATACTGTTTTTACAGGGTTTCTACTACGTACACAATTGCTTTGTTGACTATACACAATTTCCTCCTTATATACCTAAAGGCAATTACTTGCTGAATTTAAAACTGTACAATGATGACGACCATGTCCTCGAAGTCGACGCTTATCATTCAATTGAATATAAAGAAGTATAAAAACAAAAGTTTTAATTTAATCGTTAAAAGAAAATTAACTACATTATATGCTGTTACTAAAGGAAACACTTGTCTAATTGACATTGCAACTAAATCTATTATCTCTGAAGTTATTATTTACTCAAAATAAATAAAACCAAAAATACCTATAAATATGTTATCTTTTATTTTTATTTAAGTAGTTTGTGTGTTATTTGTAATAGTAGAGTTCATTACTGTAAGTTGACACTAAGTTGTAACTGTTTTTACTTTGGTGATAAATAAATTAAAATATTGTTTTGTATTATTATAATAGAAACGAAAAGAATCTAAAGGACAAAAAAACAAACACTCTTTTGTCTCAACCCGTTGATACATTCACGAAAACGTTTTGGGCAAGTCTGTTCATTGTTATAAAGTAACTATTATGCAAATATCCATCCGTTTTTATAATTTTAGTGTTAAATTTCCAGCGATTAAAAGAAAATATAAAATGCATTTCTTCAAGAACGTATAATTACACAATTGCGAATATAGTTATGGAAAATTATAAATGTAACGTATTTAGGGGTATAATTATATTATTCTTCATAATTTCACATTCAATAACCGTAAGTATCTATACATATATCACTTGCAAGTAGATAGTAGGAAAAAAAGAGGATTGCTCGGGAAGTGAAGATATCTTTTGACCAAGGTAATTATCTGAATAGTTAAATGGTTCTGATTGCACCCTGAAAGTAAATATTACATGATAAGTCAATATCTTCTTCTGTGTATAGGCCAATGGTCTATGAATTGCCTACAATGGAATCGTTTCTGTGGACCCTCCTTGCAGGTAAGCCGCGCAGGAGGCCAACCTAACCCGCCGAACAGGGTAGAGAATTTCCACTACACGATTTATGATTGTCAAAAATATTCCTATGACAACCGGGACCGACAGTTATACGTGCCCTCCAAAGCACGACCCGTTGCATATGCTACTATATTGGTCCACACATCCGAGAACCTACCAGCCCGTTTGGCCGGTGTCCAAGATGCTCCAGTATGCAAACGATGTCGCCTGTGGATTACTTGCGGTAATGCTTGCTCGACAAGCAATTTATTCTTAAAATAAAATATTATCTTAAGTCGTTTAATAAATGTTGCTGGTAATTTTCAACATTTTTCAGTTTCTCTGGACAATAGACAATCAACGCAGGGTTGCCCGTTTATATTAGTGACAGACATAATCGAATGATTTCAATAATCCAATGATTAGTATTCGAATGATTTTAATAATCGAGATTTTCATTCGAATTCAAAATGCGAGCGCATGACGGCAATGCGAGAAACGCCTCGCATCCTGTCTCGAAAGATGACTCGTTGGCACTGCTGCTATTGCCTCAAATTGTTTTTTTTGTTTTCCACTGGATTCTGTTGTCTGTATTTATTTAACCCGTTAACGCCCAAATTATTTTTTTTGTTGTAAATTTTTGTAAAAACTGGATATGTTGTTATTTGGGACTTCCTGAAGCTAATGACATTGCCCAAAATTAAAATGGCACTGTAGTTTTTTCAAAAAATGCTGTCCTATAAATAGGACGCTGGGAGGATATGAGTACATTGTTGTGATAAATACAACTAAAATCCAAAAATTCAAGAAACGGTATATTTATCAAGCACTAACAAAACAGAAGTAATTATTGTTATCATATTAAGAATTACAAGAATTGACAAACAAAAATAAACATTTGCGGAAATATAAAATTAGAACAAAGCGATTTTTGTATGATTTTCGATGGTATTTTGGAAAACACAATGTAACTTGCTGCAAAATGTCTTCGGTTTACCTGAACAATTTGGCAATTCGTAAATGCACTGTCCTATAAATAGGACGCTGGGCGCTAACGGGTAAAATTTCGTCACATTGCAAGATTAACCTGATTGTAAATGCCATTTTATGGTTTTCTGTTTCCGGTGTATATGGGGACTAACCCAGGGTCAAACTCAAATTTGCCATAGGCAAATACCCTACGGTCTTCCAGGCAGAAGTCTTCGCGACTACTGCCTGTGCAAATGAAAACCTCCATAGAAATTATAGAGGAAATACATCTATATTTGCTCGCACAGTCAAGCGGCCATCAAGGCCCTAACAGCTCCCAAGATAGGGTCTTGGCTTGTCGAGGAATGTCGAGCCATTCTCGTTAAACTCTCAGCTGAGAATTACGTGAAAATACTATGGGTTCCGGGCCATAGTGGAATAAGTGGCAATGAGGAAGCTGATGCCCTAGCTGTGGCTGGGGCCTCTGAACCTTTATTAGGTCCAGAACCTGCTTTTGGAATAGCCCCCAAACATGTGAGGCACGAGATCTGGAATCACGAAAACGCTCAATTCCAGCACTCTTGGACCTCCAGACTCACACCCAGATAGGCTAGAGCCTTCATCAAGAACCCTACGCCTAAATCGGTAGACTATATTCTGAATCTAAGCAGAAGACAAATCAGGATAATAACGGGCCTCCTTACAGGCCACGGACACCTGAAGAGTCATCTCCACACTATAGGGATTGTGCTAAACAACCAGTGTAGGAAATGTCAAGAGCAAGAGGAAACCTCTGAACATATCCTCTGCAAATGCAAGGCATTAGCGGCCTTGAGACACAAACACCTTAGATCTCCCATTCTAGAACCAAGAGACATTCAAGACACGCCCTTGAACAGGATTCTATCCTTTGCCGAAGCGACGGACCTGTTCAGGGAGTGAAGTCTTTTGCAATCCCTAGGGAGCACAATGGACCCCGGTGGCCTAAGTGCAGGAGCTTGCTCCGACCCGAGAATCATCAATATGAGAAGCGGACAGATTAAGATCAAAAAGTTTTTTAATTTGATATTTATAAACATAAATAGCTGAAATTATTTTATTTATTTATGTAGCTCTTGACAGTAATATATTTAATGTAATAATAATCAACCTAAAAAATTCTACAATTCATATTTTTAAATTTAACTACAGAAAAGTAAAAATAAATAATTGTAACTTAAGTCTGTCGGGTTTTTAATTATAAAAACTTAGTTCGCTAACTCAGCTGCACACATGCGACCGCATCACACAAAACAAGTAAAGTCAAATATGTTACTTTTTGTGCAATTGTACGCGAAGTGACAACTTCGCGTACGCCATGCAGGCCGCAAAATTTACTTTCGCGGCCGCTGTCATAGCGACGGCCGTAAAATTTACTTTCGCGGCCGTTGTCATAGCGACGGCCGTTAAACTGAATGTCACATATACATACATATTTATTTTGACACATGAGAATGGACAGTTTTTAGAAATTATTTATTATTTATCTCAT
>JABXWE010006579.1:0-18268 GCA_014611495.1 Limonius californicus | reverse complement strand
CTTTGTTTGGGATAAAGCAGGCCTATTTTGGGGCATTAAGTATTCAACCTTTATACGAATACGTTTGTAAAATCTCAGCGTTGTTACAATTTTAAATAAATATTATTAATTAACATAAAGTGCGTAATTTTCTATAAACCCTACGCTCTAATAAGTGTCAGAAGTGGGATTAAATACGGGAAATTAAATTTTTCTCCAACATAAAACGCTGAATTTGTGATTGTGCACACAATGAGTCTTGATGGGCAGGTCCAGGTGGAGCCGGACGATCCTCAAGAGCGATCAACAACTCCGGCGCTTACTGTGCAGCAGGAGTTAGCGCTACTAAAGGAGCAGGTTCGACTACTAAGGTATCAGGATATTTCTAGTAAGAGTGACTTTTCGTGGGAAAATATTCCCGATTTTAGTGCCACGAAAGGAGAAATGCCCCTAAACAGGTGGTTAAGACTAATAGACAAAAAAGCATACTTTAAACGGTGGGATGATGGTACCACCACGAGTTTTGCGGTAAGAAAATTAATGGGTCGGGCGCGAAATTGGTATTTAACGTCGGACAATATGTGCAGAAACTGGCCGGAATTGAAAGACAAACTTCGGGAAACTTTTGATGTCGATGAAGGAGCAATCGGACTCTTGTTTCGGGATGCAGCCTTATTCAATACTAATGGGGACAAATCATTTTTAGGCTATTATAAAAAGAAATTGATCAAATTACAAAAATTGCAATGGGATATTCACGTAAAAGATTTAATTAATATCATAATTCATGGCATAGTTGACCATACGATAAAACAGACGGCATTAGCTTGCAATTATGAATGTTTGGAAGATGTAATGACTTATCTTCGTACTTGCGATCAGAATGTGGCTCGTGGTTTTCCAAAATCGTTAAGTACAGGCAAAATCAAATGCTTCGATTGTAACGAATTTGGTCATAAAAAGAGCCATTGTCCCAAAAAAGGTTCAAAAGCTTAAATGTACCCCGGAGGAGTTTACACTGTACTATTTGCAATAAAAATAATCATTCAGATAAATATTGTAGAAACGCAAACCGTGATAAACAAGTAAATTGCGTGGGTCAACATTCACTAAATTTATATTACAAAGACGTTATTATCAATAAAAGAAATTTTAGAGGGTTGATTGACACTGGAAGCGAGTGTACTCTTGTACGGTCTTCAGTTCTAAAGAATCTTGGGTTGTTGGCAGAGAAAAGCAGAATTCACTTTTTGAAATCTTTTGCTGGAAATATTTTTGAATCAAATCAATCAATAACTTGCGAAGTACAGTTAGACGATGTGAGTGCTACTGTAGAAATAATAATTGTGGCAGACGACCTACTGCCAGTTGACGTTTTAACTGGTAATAATTTTATGGGGCAACTGCATGTGAATTTTGTGAAGGTTGGTACGGACATCAAATTTTCTTCAGCTTGTGATTATTCTGCAGTTTTAAATTTACAATCATGCGGCCAAATATCCGCAAAAATGCTAAATTGTGAAGTTGCATGTGATGACTTGCTTAAGTTGTTAACTAACTATCGCATGTGCATAGCAACAAATCTGTCTGAGATGGGTAAAACCACTTGTACGGAAATGCACATAAAACTGTCAACAAATAATCCGATAGTATATAACCCGTATCGGTTGTCGGAAACCTACAGACAAAAACTGAAAGAAATGGTGCAAGAATTGCTTGATCACAATATTATTCGCGACTCAAGTAGTTCTTATGCCAGCCCAGTTTTTTTGGTACCAAAACCGAATGGTAGTTTAAGACTGTGTGTAGACTTTCGAAAATTAAATAGCATAACGTACAAGGAGAAATATCCAATGCCGCTGATTGATGATCAAATTGATAAACTCAGAAAATTTGAATGGTTTACATCACTAGACTTATTCTCTGGATATTATCAAGTTCCAATGGCGGAAGAATCCGTAAATAAAACTGCTTTTATTACACCCGATGGGAAATATGAATTTTTAAGAATGAGTTTCGGTTTATGTAATGCTCCATTTGTTTTCCAACGAATGATGAATAAAATTCTCAGTGAACTGCCAGGGAAGTTTGCTTTTGCATACCTAGATGATGTTTTGATTCCTTCATACTCAGTTGAAGATGGCATGCGTAAACTGGAATCAGTGTTAAAATTGTTCCAAAAATATAATCTTACATTACAATTGTCAAAATGTACCTTCTTTGCAAGTACGATACGTTACTTAGGGAGAGAAATCAGTAAAGACGGGGTACGTCCTGATAAAATCAAAGTGCAAGCAGTTGTTGATATGACGTACCCCACAAATAAAAAAAACTACGCCAGTTTCTTGGACTATCCGGTTATTTTAGGAAACATATTATGAATTATGCTATTACAGTTCAACCCATTACAAAGTTACTGAAAAAGCATGCGGTTTGGGTTTGGGGTGATGAACAGTGTGAAGCTGTAGATAACATTAAATCTGTTTTGAGCACGGAACCACTGTTGAAAATTTTTGACCCGGAACTGCCTATTGAGCTACATTGTGATGCGAGTTCTATAGCCGTTGCGGGTATTTTAATGCAAAAACATGATTCTTACAGTTTCCCTGTGGCTTATTTCAGTAAGCAATGCACATATGAACAGAGTAAGTACCATTCCTACGAATTAGAAACGATGGCTATTGTTTTTTCTTTGCGACGTTTTCGTGTGTATTTACTAGGAGCTAGCTTTGTAGTTTATACTGATTGTGCTGCTGTGCGAGCTACTGCGGCTAGAAAGACCTAATTCCGCGTGTAGCACGATGGTGGTTGGAAATGCAGGAATTTACTTTTACCGTGCAGTACCGCGAAGGTCGAAAAATGGCTCATGTTGATTATTTAAGCCGTAACCCAGTACAGGAACTACTGGTAAATAATGTGGTAAATTTAACAGAGTTAGACTGGGTAGCAGCAGTTCAGTTGCAAGACGAAGAGATCGCCGGTATCATTTCTATTCTCCAAACTGCAAAAGCAACTGCGGACAACAAAAATTATTTTACTCATTTTGTCCTGAAAAAGGGGATTTTATATCGTAAAATAGACAAAGATAATATGCGTTGGGTAGTCCCTAAATCATCACGATGGTTAATTTGTCGCCTAAATCATGATGATGTAGGTCATTTTGCGTTTGAGAAAACATTAGAAAGAGTTAAACGAAATTATTGGTTTGCCCAAATGCACCAGTTTGTTAAAAAAATACGTACTATCGTGTTTAAATTGTATGTACATGAAATCGCAACCAGGAGCAAAACCTGGAAAACTGCATCCCATTACAAAGTCTAGCATTCCCTTTGAAACGTTACACATAGACCATGTAGGCCCTTTTGTGAAGTCTAAGAAAAAGAACACGTTTTTACTGGTTTTAGTGGATGGGTTCACCAAATTTGTATTTTTGGAGCCAGTGAAAAGCACTCGAGTAAAATATGTTCTTAAGACTTTGGAAACTTTCATGTTTTTGTTTGGCTGCCCCTCGCGAATTATATCATACCGAGGCTCAGCCTTCACTTCTCAAAACATGGCAGATTTTTGTGTAAAGTTTGGTATTAAACATGTGCTAAACGCGGTAGCGTGTCCCCGTGCAAATGGCCAGTGTGAACGATACAATCGTACCATTTTAGAATCATTACGCAGCCTCAGTGTCAACGATAAATCTGAGATGACATGGGACACCCATGTAAAGTTAGTGCAGTTCGGTATGAACTCAAGTATCAATAAAGCAACTGGTATGTCTCCATACTTGGTTTTGATGGGAATAAATCCCCCGCCCGTTAGCGGGTGCGCACATTTTGGCGACCGTTGGTGATCGTATAATGCAAGCAGATCTTCCTACTTTGCGAAGAGAAGTTTCTGAGAAACTAGTGCAAGGTCAGAAAGCAACAAAACGTGCTTTTGACTCTAAACGAAAAAATTGTAAAAACTATGCCGCTGGTGAGCTAGTTATGGTGCGTAAAACTGATTTTGCGGTGACTGGAACACCAAAGAAACTATTACCTAAGTTTAAGGGACCATTTCGGGTAGTTGCGGTGTTGCCGAATGACCGTTACACAGTCGAAGATGTACGGGGCATTCGTCCCAGACAGTAGTAGCTATAGACAGTTTAAAACCCTGGATGGTCCTTAACGATGAGAAGTCACACCCTTTCAGTAAGTAGTCCAGACGCCAGCGTGGTAGCCCTGGGTTATAACCTGGGAGGTTAAAATAAATGTTCAGTTTATTTGTTCCGTTATGAGCTTTACCATAACGAAGTCGGGAGAGATGCTTTCCTCTTGCTGATGATCAGTTTATTTGTTCCGTTATGAGCTTTACCATAACGAAACCGGGAGAGATGCTTTCCTCTTGCCGATGATCAGTTAATTTGTTCTGTTATGAGCTTTACCATAGCGAAGCCTGGAGAGATGCTTTCCTCTTGCCGATGATCAGTTTATTTGTTCCGTTATGAGCTTTACCATAACGAAGCCGGGAGAGATGCTTTCCTCTTGCCGATGATCAGTGTATTTGTTCCGTTATGAGCTTTACCATAACGAAGCCGGGAGAGATGCTTTCCTCTTGCCGATGATCAGTTAATTTGTTCCGTTATGAGCTTTACCATAACGAAGTCGGAAGAGATGCTTTCCTCTTGCCGATGTTCAGTTTATTCGTTCAGTTATGAGCTTTACCATAAGCCGATGCTTTACCACAACGAGGTCGGAAGAGATGCTTTCCTCTTGCCGATTCCCTGTTTGTAAAGTCCGTTACGTTCTTTTGGTAAAGACGGTATAAACAGAGAGATGATGTTTCTCTTGTTATTCTCCTTTTGGTGATATCTCTACGTACTGGTAGGAGCTTTTCCCTACCGAAGTTCCAACCTGGTCTGTAGGACCTGTGTGTTGATCGACCTACTGTGTGTTGTTTGTTTTTGGTAGCTCTCCCTGCCTAATGACCAGAAGTTTCTCTGGTACGTACATCTATGGGTGTAGCCGCCATTGCCCCAACCGGCACCTCCAGGGTTCGAGGACGAACCCTAGTCAGGATGGTCGAACTGTTAGGACAGTTTGTTTTGTATTTAGGATATTTCGTTTTGTATGGCCGGCATCAGCGCCGAGCACAGAATGTATAACCATTTAGTTATAATTTATAGCTGTGTAGCTCGTAGACTTAAAAATGCGTCTAGTAATGAAAAATGAATAGATGCTTTGTTTGGGATAAAGCAGGCCTATTTTGGGGCATTAAGTATTCAACCTTTATACGAATACGTTTGTAAAATCTTGGCGTTGTTACAATTTTAAATAAATATTATTAATTAACATAAAGTGCGTTATTTTCTATAAACCCTACGCTCTAATACTTGCAAAATATAAATACTTTACTAAAAATTCGTAGGTGATAGGCAAATTCAGTTTTTAAATTCATTTTTAGGGTGCCGAAATACATGATAAATACCTAACAATGCCCATGTCACAAAATGGTGTCTTTAAAAGTGTATTTAGTCATGCAGTCTCTCGAAATCTTTGAAATGTACGACCAAATATTGGATGACAAGACTGTCGTCGCGTCGGTTTGAATAACTCAACTGGTATTGTCTGGATGTACGGAAAGCATTTTCATCCTAATATTCGTAAACGACAACAACATTTTCAGCTGCACTTAAACCTTCTGTTAGGAGCCTTTTTCGTTGAACGTTTTTATTCAACTCGCAAATAAGTTTATTTCAAACAAACCAAACTTCACATATTTCTTGTATACTTATCGTAAGGTTAGAGTGTTGGAATTAAACCGTGCCTGGACCATTGACAGACGAGGGTCGCAATTAAGCGACACCACATATGAAAACATGAAAAAGAAAAGGACTCACCAATCTGTTGCTTTTATTAAGTACTGTAATATGACTCACCGAGGGCCCACCCCTCTTCACTCCGCTGTACGGGCAGGTTACTGGTAACACTTGGATGGAATAATTAACACTTTGATTGGACTGCTCAGATGATTGTTAATTTCCACATCATTGACCATAGATAATTACTTCTGTTTTAATACCATTTGAACATCTGAAATCCAGTGGCACTGGCGCACTCTCGAAAGAGTGAATAGGCGATTGATTAGATTCCCTATGTCTCTGTGACACACGATGAATTGCAAAGAACGTATATGTCACAGGATTTTGGAGTTTACTGCTCCGTGGAATCGTACTGTTCCGACCAATTCTGTGCACCCTAAGGTGCCAATAGGGGATTGATTAGATCCACCTATTTCTCTGTGACAACCGTGCGAACTGCCCAGCACGAAACATGTAACACAGGATTCGTTAGGGCATCTGCCCAAGCAACTCCTTAACTACCGTGGCTAGCCACACTTGTACAAGCTTTCAATATAACCTGGCCAAACTTTGAAATCTCTCAATCACGGAGACCTCTCAATCACAATCACACTCATATAACGAGCAATACTGATCAGCAATCACACTTTATCTAATTGTAGCTACATACCAGAATATTCAATCACTAGTGCACTATAAAAATTAGCTAGCTACATGCATAACACGTGCAACCCAAACAAGACGTCACAATCATCTCCGATTTCATACAAGGGCTTTCCTTCGTCCGCCCCCTTACTTAAAAACGTCTGCTCCGTGTTTCCACCCTCGTGAGGCAAAGAATGCGACCCTAAAATCTCAATTGGTTACGCACACATGGCAAGTGTTGATTTTACTCAGATATTATTAAACTTTAAAGGAACAGTTTACCTTTCTTTATTTGAACCACCAGAATATATACAGTTTATACCAAAATAAATTTTTACACCTAACACTTCCACTAATTAACAAAAAGTAAATAAATAAACAAGGTATAATAGGGAATTTTGTCAATCATTGTTATGAATACTTTGAATCATTAATTTATTTTGTTCTGTTTCTTTAAAGGCCACTTGATATTCAAGTTGTTAATTAATTATGCCTCTAAAACAGTGAGCTCCTGTAGTTCCGTAACTAATTTTAATAGGACCTACTCGTATAACAGATATTTGTTTATTTAAAATGATCTCGCCTACCAAATGGCAAAGTTTTAACACTAGTTGTGGAACACCCTGTTTCTTTCACCCCATTCTTGAATTGTTTTTTTTTGCTGATTTGTCCTTGTGGTTGCTGCTCGTGTTAGATCCACTTGGCCGGGTTGATTACCTTAAAACTCGTGTGACTATGTTCCAAAATATATGAAACACAGAACATTATATTAAACAATTGCCCTTTCACCGATTCTTTTTCTTCTTCTTCTTTCCCATTCCCTGTTAGCTTATCAGTTTGTGGGGTTTCCAATTCTTTTTAAATAAATAAATAAATATTAATTTAATTTCCACAGATCGCTAACACTTTAGGCCACAATCCTATGGAACAGAATTAAACTGTAAACATTATTGGTGGCTCGCCAAAACTTATACCCTAAACGGTTATATGAAACTTTTTTTCTAGTGCAATATGCTGATACACACTATACACAACATATTAATGAAAAATGGCAATAAACATAGGATATCGACAGTATTAAGCCAAAAAAACTCATTTTCGAAAATTATATCTTGCATATGACTGTATATTCTAAGAATGCAGCATTTGTTTTTATATAGGTGCACATAGCATAATATAATATAGTATAACCTAATGTAAGATTAACGCTGTTTAAAATTTTCTTATCGAAATGTGTGAAGAACTTGTTATGCATGGATTTTATTGCGTCAGCATACATATCTGTTGGAAAGGTTAGAGAAGGCTTTATCGGAAGAGGCAACATTTAAGAGACATTAACCGGTGTACTTTTTATCTGCTTGTCTTAGACTATGCCTCTAGAATTTGTAGAAAATTTCGTAAGAATGAAAATGATATTCTAGAAATTTCGTTTCAGATATTCTAATAATTGTTGTGAACTGTAAATAAATTCACGGCATTTACTTATTTATTTACACTGTCACATGTCGAAATATTAATAGCTACATAACTAAATGTCTCTAAAATTGCTAAATCAATGTCGAGATGGCCTCGGTGATCTAGTGGTTAGCGCACTGGATTATAGATCCAAGGGACTAGAGTTGCAAATGTTCTGGCGGGGAAAAACTTAAAATGGGCCTTCTATCGGATAAGAAGTAAAGGCATAGATTCCGTGCCACTGCGATGTGTAACATGTTACAAACCTCTAATGAGGTTGTAACTACCTCAGATATGGTTTAAGTGCATAAAGATTCTTGGAAAACCACGTCCTAGTTCTCGCTCAGTGATAAAAAAAATCAAAGTGCCCAATGCCTAAACAAGTTTTATGTAGGAAACAGTAACTATAACTTGAATGCAAACTCTTAAAACAAAAATAGGGTATTTTAAGAAACATTTAAAAGTTCATTGCTTTGCTAATAGTTTGATTCCAGTAAATATAAAATTTTATTATACTGTTTTCTGCTTATTTAAAAATGCTTTACCTGTAAACTTATTACTGATTTTCTCATCCCCCGCCCCTATCATAGAATAATTTCTACTGAAATCGTATTGTAATTGTAATATTAGTTTCCATTTAATTGTATTTTGACGCTAAAGCTACACTACGACCTTAATAATTCTTTATTACAAATCTTAAAAATTACCACGAATGGGTAACTTTATTGATATTTGGCAACACCGATCCGCTGCGTTGATAAAACCAGAATCGATGCCTCTTTATTGCTATCTGTCTTACGTCCACCATATCTGACATTCTCGCGGCTTCGGGAGAAGTTCCGATTTGTCTCGAACATTCTGCAACATCTGCGCGACCGCGACGCAAGCGTGTGTAAATGGTGCACCTGGTTCAATTCCAGCCAGTCTTTGCCGAGTCGATCCTTCTATCGTGAATGTGTATGTTGTAATTTGCGTGTTAACAGCAATTCACGATATTCGAGTAGCAGTAGATTTATGCAGAATCATGGATAAAAATTTAAGTGGGCGTAAGCGAGCTTTAGACGATAATGAAGCATCAACCAGTGCACAGACGAGCGTGGTTCCGAAGATAAAATCAAGAAAATATTCTTAAGAATTCTTATGTTTTGGGTTTACCAGCACTGAAGTAACTGAAGCAGAAACGACATTTGGAAACGCTTCACAGTGAGTACGCTAATAAACCCCGACAATTCTTCGAATTAAAATTAAGATCATATGAAAAGCAAAAATTATTTTTTAAGAAAACTATATGAAAATGAAATAGCTTTACTCGCCTCTTACAAAGTTTCATATAAAATAGCCAGATGTAGAAAGCCTCACACCATTGGTGAAGAACTTATTCTGCCAGCTGCAATTAAGATTGTAGAAACTATGTTTGGAGATATATTTGCCAAACAATTGCAGTCCGTACCTCTATCAAATGATACTTTTGCCCAACGAATTGGTGATATAGCTGAAGATGTACAGCATTAGCTTTTCGGGAAGTTGCGTGAGAAATTGTTTTAAATTCAGCTTGGTGAAGCAACAGATGGCAATAAAG
The DNA here is from genome assembly GCA_014611495.1 of Limonius californicus. Taxonomy (NCBI): domain Eukaryota; kingdom Metazoa; phylum Arthropoda; class Insecta; order Coleoptera; family Elateridae; genus Limonius; species Limonius californicus. The sequence goes on along the minus strand of JABXWE010006579.1, from coordinate 8,780 downwards.
ATGTTCATTTAATTGCCTATGCTCGATTTTGTGATGGTATGTCAGCAGTAGAAGAACTGCTTTTCTGCAAACCAATAGAACTCAAAGCAACAGCACTTGCATTATTTGCTATCCTAAATGATTTTGTAAACGAGGCAAATATAGAGTGGAAAAATTGCGTCGCAACATGCACCGATGGTGCTCGTACAACGTCTGGAAGATTCCAAAGTATAGAAGCACTTGTGAAACAAAAATCTCCAAAGTGTGTCTAGACACATCGGGTGATCCACGGAGAAGCTCTGGCTTCCAAAGAAATGAGTCCTGGTCTGAATATTGTAGTAACGACGGTTGTAACATAGTAAATTATATAAAAATGAGAACCCTAAAATCAAGAATCTTTTCTGCACTTTGTAAAGACATGGGTGCAGTACATTCAGCGTTATTATTTTATTGCAAGGCAAAATGGTTATAATGTCGGAAATTTTTGCAACGTGTGTATAAATTAACAGATGAAATCGCCATTTTTCTAGAAGAGGAAAACCGACCGGAAGTCGAGAAGTTTCGAGATGATTTATATGTGATTTACTCGAGAAATTAAATACATTGAATCTTCAACTCCAAGGAGCAAACACACATATGTTGGGTACGAATGATAAAGTTAATGCTTTTTGTAGAAAATTGGAATTGTGGAGTAGAAATTTAAAGCAAAACAACCTAGAAATGTTAGCAAATGTGGATCAATGTATTAAAACTTACAAGGCTGAAGAACAACATTTGAAAGTTGTTTTCGTAACCATTGAAAATCATTTAGCCATGCTGGCAAATAATTTTCTTGCTGACGACAACTTGGTAGCAACTTAGGAGTGGGCTAAGGACCTATTTCAAAATACTCTCGAAGATCTCTCAACTGCCGAAGAAGAAATTTTCATAGACTTCACGGCAAGTGGCGAAATCAAAAGACACTTTAGTAATAAATTAGTCTTTGAATATTGGGCAGGGGTGGATGATGAATTTACTGCACTGAAAACAAGAGCATTTCGTATACCATTACCATTTTAAACATCCTACCTTTGCGAAACCGTATTTTCTGCGGTGGCTGCTTTGAAGACAAAATATAGATCTGAGAAAAGAACTCAGTGTCAATTTCTAATATTAAACCTTCTTTCGAAAAACTTTGTTCAGAGTCACTAATAATTATTAAACTTGTTTTTAATTTAGTATTTATAAGTTAATTACTAAATACATTGTGCAGTACTGATACAATCCTATTTATAAGTGTATCATATCAGTGTAAACCTGTATTTTATTTTTTATTATGTCAGAATGTATTTGATTGCTTTTCTTTCAGTAAATTAAATAATTTTTTTTAATAACATTTTTTCTTATTTGTTTTCGATATGCTCGCGCTCCCCCATTTAGTGTTATCACGCCCCCTAGGGAGGCGCGCCCCGCAGGTTGAGGATTGCTGTGCTAAAGTCTTATACGGAATATTATTTAATTAATATCGTACTAGCGTTATATTAATTAATAATTATATAATATAATTTATGTTCCACAGAAATAAGATATAATTTGATAAAATTCATGATATTTAACATATACATAAAAGTACAGTACACATAATTTAAAAAAATATACAACACCAAATATAGTACTTATGTTACATGCATCTAATTTGAATTGTAGCTTAAATACATAATTGATTCATTTTATAGTTAATTTAAATTGCATATTTAGCGGTTTTACAGTGCATAGTTTTTGCGATCATGTTGAAAATATCTGTGAAATAGATTGTAATTGTAACTTTGTTAATATTTGTTTTGCGGTCCTAAACATTTGCTGTCCGTAAAAAGATCCACAAAGGTGTGCATCATTTTGTACTTGTAAACATCTTCAGCAGAACAACCGTTTCTACTTAAAATTCACGTTCTAATTAGATTTGTCCGTTACCCGTAGTTCACAATTTGAATCCGGTTTTGTTTTCGTGCAGCGAAGACAAAACTATAGATGAATGAATCCAACTAATATTAATTATTTTATCAGGTTCTATAATCTTCCTGATGCTTTATGAAACTCATCGAAAAACGTGTATCATTTCTAAATACCTATGAAGCAGCGGCGAGGTAATAAAATCGTTTTGAAATTATTAATAACATTATTTTGACTTATTAATTAGTAAGGAGTCCAATCAAACAAGACAAGAACTAAGTAAGGAAAAAGTAGAACTTTGCTATTGCACATTTTAAATCAGATTTCTAAGCCGAAATGCAGGACATACGTACCTTAACTTTATTAGTGGCATTTATTCCATGCTCGATATTTTATTACCTGCTATGTGTTAGCTATGAAGTCAACAACATATTTTAAATACCACACTATATTATCAACAGTAACACTTTTCATCTACTACAAAAAAAGCTTATTTGGCTACGTACTAAAATTTTAAAAATATTGCCGTAAAAGCTTAGTTTTATTATTCTTCTAGCTGTGAGTACAAAGATGATAAAGGTGAAAGTAAACATAACTTTAGTTCTCCGCACTTCCAGTATGGGATACTATAATGGCGAAAATTTTTGGTATAGAGTTTTTGACGAAAATACACGTTTTGGAACCACAAATTTTGTTTAAGAGAAATATCAATTGATATGCGTGTCAAGTACAAACCAAAATGGGTAAATAATAACGGAAATCACATTTCCATAAAATCAACTGTCCAAATCATAAACAAGCCACATAGTATAGGTCATTTAAAATACCTTACGTTCTAGATCTATGATACCTATAAAGGTATTAAGGCTTAAAACGACTCTGAAAACGGAAAATTTCCGAAGCTGTTTGAAAAAAATTCACCCCAGAAACTTTATTGGAGATTTTTTTAAAATTCTGTGAAATAATAGACGGACGCATTGTTACGCCTGTATTCTTTTTTTTTCTTTTTTAAAGGAATCGTGGAGTTGCCAAAGGCAGTGCTCAGGATTCGAACCTGAGCGACTTTGGTAGAATAACTCCGAAGCCAAGCGCTGAGGCCATTACTCTACCGCGGTCCCCGCCTGTATTCTTTACTACATACAAAATATTAGTTGCATTACAAAAACACTTCGCAACTACGCCACTGCTTAGGTAGAAAATTAACATGTTTGACAGATGTTAGTATCCCGGAAACCCAACCGAAGAAGGAGTAGGTCCCAACAATTAATTTACAGGCGCCACCGACTTATAATTTACTAACATCGTCCGAGGTGTAAAAGGAGAAGTCGGACTCCCAGATAGATAACACTGGCCAACACAATTTTTGCTGACTTCTATCTGAGGCTTGTCTTGTTTGGGTGTACTGAATCCGAAAATCAAATTTGTTTTTTGCGTATCACGTCAAAATTTAGCTCTATGCCATACCCTGCTATTTCAAGAATCACCAAAAGCGGCTAAGTTGTTAAGAAGTGATACGATATAAATGGAGTACAAAACTACAACAATTTATTTGTTCATTTAAAAGCAGCAATTAGATGCATACATAAATTCATTATTTACACAATATTTATTAAACATTACAAGAGCATTTGTAAAATATAACAATTTTACACATAGGTTTCACGGAATAAATTTTCGCTTGTAGCACTTCCTGCTGTTTCTTCTATTTTGGCAGTCCCTCTGAACACTCCAACAGTAGTCGGCCACCATGTGAGGATCCCATCTTCCTTGGTACCGATCTTCCATAGTTTTTAAATCTTGACGAAATCTTTCGCCTTGTTCATCGCTTACAGCTCCTAAATTCTCGGGAAATCTATCAAGATGACAATCTAGGAAATGAACTTTTATGCTCATGCTCAATATTTTTAAAATTTTAGTACGTAACCAAATAAGCTTTTTTTGTAGTAGATGAAAAATGTTACCTGTTGATAATATAGTGTGGTATTTAAAATATGTTGTTGACTTCATAGCTAACACATAGCAGGTAATAAAATATCGAGCATGGAATAAATGCCACTAATAAAGTTAAGGTACGTATGTCCTGCACTTCGGCTTAGAAATCTGATTTAAAATGTGCTCTTTCAGCAGGGACTTGGAAGTATCTTTTTGTTAACTTTTGGAACCCGTTATAGAGCTTGTAAGTGCACTTAAAAGTGAGTCAAAAGTCAATCTGTTCAGTTGCGATAAAGTTACTTATTTAGAATAACTATTTCTCAACTTTAAGTTGAACGTAACGGTTACTGTAGTTTTGGTAACAACTACAAATGCACAGAGTATGCCTTTAAGTTACCCCAGGTAGGTCATCTTTCCAGGTTAAGAAATGATCACGTAGTCTACAGTCAGGGTTAACTTTGGTTATGTAGGAAAACATCATAACTGAACTAAAATTACCTCAATTCAAAAGTGTGACTGGGATTTTTGCTTTAGCTGGTAATAAATTACTGTCGTTCAAGAAACGTTAATACACCAAAGATTATTTAAACAGGTACATTTAAATGCAACTGCATTGCAAAAATAATCAAAATTACTACAATAATTAATAAGTTAGAGCAATAATAATAATTATACTTTATACGTATTTCCACATTTCATGTCATTGCCTGAAACAATACATATACAATTGATTTGTAGATCCTGTTGAAATTACAAATATTATTTTAAGGTATTAATTAATACAAAGAATACTAACAGATGGCGTTACATCATTAAAACGTTGTGGCTAGTTTACAGAAGGTGATGCTGTTATAAAGTGACCACTACATTCTCAACAATATACATTCGCTAATTATGTTTCAATTTTTCTCTCCCTAACTAACCAAACTAACTCAGAAAATAGAAGAAAGTTCGGAACTGTGAAGAAATTTATAATATTGCTGACCAAATCGGTAAAAAACATTAAGGCAGACACAAATACAAATCTCAATCGCAAAAATCATTCCTTTCCTATAAAAAAAGTTAAATTCTAAAGTGACAGTCGCTAGCGACGGAAAAAAAGCACTTTTGGATAGAGATAAGTTGGCTTCAGTGGTTTCATCTTGGTTTCGGGACTATGCGATAGCTTTTCAAAGTTATCCTATACAGTGACTAATGTACTTATTTTTTAAGCATTTGAACTGTTTACAAAGATGTAAAATGTGTTCAGTGGTTCTGTTTTAGTATAAGGAACTTGTGGTAGCTTTATGTACAGACCGTTCAAATATACACTTTGTACCCTGTGGTGCATGTTGGCAGGTATTGATGAATTAGATAATAATAAAGAAAAGTTTCATTGATATGTAGGAATGTAAATTCCATCGATGCTTTCTGTTTAACAAATCACAGAACGGCAAATTATTTCGAAGATCTGTTTCCAAAGTTTAATTGCATTTCAAACTAGCAAACTTCTGTTTTAATTTTGGACTTTAAAATTGGATTAATATCATCGGCAAACACAATATTTTTATTTTGTAAGCAAATTTTACCCTTGTTGTCCATGACGTATCTGGATAACGAACAAACTCTTTTTACTACTTGTGCGAAAGTTATGCGATTGTGAAAGGAAATACGTATGTAGAGGCGGCCTTCAACATTTAATAAAACACGACTTTACTTGGACTTCTGAGGAACATCATGCTTTTTGTACGCAGGGGTTTGGAAATACAATTTAATTGTATTTTTAACTACAAAGTGTAAATTATACGAGGGTTGCTCAGAATCTAATGCCCCTTATTTTTTTTCTCGGAAACTATTTATTAAAACTAAACTAAATTTGTACACAGTATGAAGGAATATCTCGCATACATATACTATTTTTCTACGTAATCTCCGTCCACTTGTAGGGCCTTATTCCAACGCGAAACAAGGGCATGTATGCCTTGCTTGTACCAGTTCTTGTCCTGTTCGTGTAACCATGTCCTCACTGCATGAATAACGTCGTCATCGTCTTCAAACCTCCTCCCGCGAAGTGCATCTTTAATGCTTCCCGGGTTTCCCGACTTTTGTGGGGCCGTGCGTTGTCATGCAGGAGCAACATGTCTGCTGAATTCTTGTGAGGCCTAACTCGTCGGAAGCGCTTATTCAGTTTTTTTAGCGTCTTGACGTATGCTTTAGAATTGATTGTTTCTCCTCTTGGCATCACATCCATAAGAAGGACCCCATCAATGTCCCAAAAGACAGTTATCATGACTTTTCCGGCAGACGGTGTTGTCTCGAATTTCTTCGTTCGTGGTGAGTTTGGATGACGCCACTCCATTGACTGCCTTTTCGTCTCCGGCTCAAAATGGTGTGCCCAGGTTTCGTCGCCTATAACAATACAGGACAGAAATGCCTCCCCTTCAGATTCAAATCTCGACAACAATTCAGAACAAATTGCTTTTCTTTGAATTTTGTGTTCGGTTGTAAGGCTTCGCGGGACCCATCTTGCGCAAACCTTGGAATATCCTAGAGCCTTGGTAATTTTACTCGCACTTTCATTGCTAATTGAAAGCTGTATGGCTAATTGCCGACTTGTGATGCGTCGATCTTGGCGAATAATGGCATCAGCGCCGCGCAACACCTCCGGGCTCGTGGACGTGGTAGGACGGCCAGAACGTTGTCTGTCCTGTAGCTCAGATTCTTCGCTTCCAGAAGCTTTAATTCTCTGCACCCAGCGACCAACGGTGCTCCTATCGACTGCACGACTTCCATACACAGCACACAAACGTTTATGAATATTCACAACAGTCTGCTTCTCCGCAACCAAAAATTCAATTACGGCGCGTTGTTTGTAACGAGTGTCATTTACAGACGCCATTTCAAATTGTTTACTGGGGCTGCACTGTTTGTCAGATGCTTTTGCAGTTTTGTACATATACGCGCGAAACTTCAAATTTGCAGCGCGGAAAATTTCACTTTTTTATTTGTGTTTTTGGCTGAGAAAAAAAATGAGGGGCATTAGATTCTGAGCAACCCTCGTAATTGTTCTACTAAAGAAGAAGATAAAAATGATTAGGTAATTTTTATAGAACATGCATTAATTATTTACAATATTATATTTTTAATATTGATGTTATTTTACCTTGATAAGGAATTATGTAAATTAATAAATAAAGAAATTTTCTTAATACTTTGTAATTATTAATTTATGTTTATTAACCACGTTGGTGCGCCTATGGTAAAATATCTCAAATAAACATAATTTGCTTTGAATTCATTAAATTACTCTTGAAATTGCTTGTATAAGTTCTTAAACAAATATAGGACGATTTTCACAAGAAATAATTTTACTCCTCCAGGGTGATGCTGTAATTCAAAAATAGCACCATTTAATCTTTGAATTTTAACCTACACTGCAAGGGTATAACAGAATGAAGCATGAATTACAAATTATATTACAGCTATATGCGAAATCATTAAACTGATCTGCCAATTTAGCTGTGCTTCCAATTTACTTATAAATAAATAAACAATATACCAATGTCCATTGAAATAAATTAGCAATGAAGAAAAACGCATTTATAGATTAGCTCTCGATAACCTCCAAAATGGTTGAACGCCCACCTGTTGTTGGAATAATTCCTTACAGAATCCCAGAATTCGGAAAAACCCAATCTTTAACTCATTTCATTCACATGTTTAGCTACACCTTACTATAGAAAAATAACGCCAGTTGACACATGACATTTAGCTACTTGATGTAGTTCAACTGATTAAATAATTACGAAGATTACCAAAATATAAATTGAGTTCCAGGACGAACGTTCTCACCCCTTGAAATTTACATGGCTACTACTTAAATAAACGAATACAACCTTGAAAATTTGTTTGAGCCAGTTGCTAAGTAACCGTTAATACAAATAGAAACATTTGGAGTAACAGCGCATTTAGCGTAAATCTGAAACGCATCTCCTAATTTTTTACAGTCCGTTATAAAATAGGATGCGAATTTTTAACTAAATCTAAATTCTTTAATTAATTTTTATATTTCATATTCCTAATAAAATTATGCATATTTGAATGCGTCACTCCGATATAATTCGATTTGAAATAACAAAACAAGTAGATTATTTTATTAAAGTTTCCTATTTTTATTTAATTGAATTAAATAGAATATTTTTTTTGTATTATAAGTTATTGTCAGCTCAACAGAAAATTGTTATACATGACATATTTGACAGATTGAAATAACAATAAATAACATGTCAAGACTATTTGTAGCGTCCTGTTTTCGGTAATGAATAATTCAGTATTTAGTCACTATATTCATCTGAAGATATTAAATCTTGAGGTAATTTTCTTTTCAGTCTAACATGTATGTTCCGTTTGCACAGGTTATAATGAGTAACTCCGTCACACTCACTGGCGTTTTGGAAAAATCTTTTAGCACTTTCGCGAATGAAGTCTTGCACGTAGGATATTTTGATAACGTTGCAGTTTGTTGATGTTGGTTTTTGTTGTAGCACTCCAGACAGGGCAAGCATACAGTAGTAGTGGGCGCAGTAGAGTTTTGTACATTAGAATAGTACATTCTGGTTTCAATGACGACTTACGATTTATAAGCGGGTACAATTGTCTCAGTCTATTATTGCCCTGCGATAATTTGTGGTTTATGTGGTAGCTCCATGTTAGTCTTGTGTCCAGATAAACTCCTAAGTATTTCACAGCTACATCCGTTGGATTCCAGGGTATAGATTTTCCATCAATTTTGATGTCGGGTGGTGTAGCTATTTTTCTTAGTGTGAAGATTTTGCTTTGACATTTGGCGGGATTATTTGTATATTCCAAGTTTTAAACCATTTATTAATTATATCTGTAGCATGCTGCAATTGTAGAACTGTTTCTTGCAGGTCTGTGCCTTGCGTGATTATCGCCGTGTC
>JABXWE010006578.1:0-10917 GCA_014611495.1 Limonius californicus | reverse complement strand
CAGGAAGGCGATGAGTACTAGTTTGATGTTGGAAGGTTTGACAGAACGGCAGTGAACGTTAGAAAAGGGTGTTTTGGCCTTAAGTGGAAGGAATCTCCGAAAGAAAAGGTTGGTGGAATTGTCCAGTTACAAAGAACGAAAGGTGGGTGAAGTGTTCAATTTCTATCTATCAGCAATAGTGGACGTTCTGCTGTGACATTTGTGCTTTAATTTGTTAGTCCTATTTTATATGTAAAATCAGAGAGCACTTTTGTTTTGTTTGGTGTGTACACGTCATTTGTAGTGATTTTTGAAATTATTTTAGCTGTCACAAATTTGATTTCTGTCAGGAGACATATTCAATGTTATTTACTTTTCACAATTTTTTTTCAAATTAAACGGGTTTTGTGGGATTGTTGAAATTTAAGACAGAATACTCCTGAGAAAGAGTCTCATAACGCTGTGAATTATTTATTAATTAAGACAAACCCAGAGATCACAGCAATATATATATATATATATATATATATAAAAGCCCGCGCATTCCGGTTGGAGTCAATGCAGTTAAATTACATGCACGCAAGGGTCACAAGAGTGTGCAATTTTTACAACAGTAAAGTTTGTTGTTTCGTGCCATCTACTTTATTACAAATTATACAAAAATGGATATTAGAATGTTTTTTGGTAAGAGTGGGTAAGTATAGACGTTTATTTGGGTATCTACGTTTGCATGTGTTATGCCGCGTCCACACCAACGTTTAGTAAAAGTTATATTTTATTTTTTGCAGTGAATTTTAAACGAAAGAAAAGTACCAGCACCAGCAGTAACGATGAGGGCAAGGAAGTACAACCACCCTCTGCTTCAGACACTGCGACTGCGAGGCCTTCTATGGTTCAATCCACGCTGCCAGACAGTGAAAGTAAAACTGAAGACGATATGGTAAGACATTATTGGCAATATCATCGACCTGCCGACCACTACGCCGGTTGGTAAAAAAAACATCTTCTGGAAAATGGCTGGGTACCTTCGAAGAACTACGATTTTGCGGCAGATGCCAAACACCTCAAGAGAGAATTCAATCACCAGCGGCTGGACACATATTCACTATGGTTAGCTTACTCAAGGCGACTCAAATGTGCTTTCTGTAAATATTGTGTGTTGTTTCCACCGTCAGCCAGCATGATGAGAGGTGATTGGGGTTTTTTCATCATCAGACCTTGCACTAAGTACAACGACATGCACGATTATTGCAAAGCACATGTACAGACCCAGGGGCACAAGGCTGCAATGGAATCTGCAAAATCGTTCATGGAGGCCGTTCCAGTGGACATCCTATATCGCCAGTCTTCGCAAAAATTAATAGGAAGAAACAAAAAAGTACTGTCCTCGGTTGTTTCCTGCGTCATTCTTTCCGACACACATGATTTATCTTTCAGATGCAAAAATCTGGGTGAAAGCTTACTTATAGACTAATGCCGTTTACGCTTCGAAGCAGATGATTCACAACTAAAACACCATTTTGAGCATGGACCGAAAAACGCGTAATACCAATCACCTATAATACAAAATGAAATAATTGTTCTATGGCACTACAATCAGAGAACAAATCGTCACAAGGATTAAGAAAGCTTACGCTTACACCATTCTGGCTGACGAAACCGCGAATATTTCGGGCTGTCTATTGGATTACGTTTCTTCGATGAAAAGGCACAATTGAAGAAGAATTTTTAAGCTTTGTAGAACTTGAAAGGCTTGATGGCAAAAGTATTGCCAAAGCCATTGAAGATTTTGTGACAAATTTCAACCTAGACCCTGATAAGTGTGTGGGGTTAATCTTCGACGGATGTTCCACCATGTCTGGGAAAGAAGGGGGTCTGCACACGATCTTGAGGCAAAAGTACAATAAAGCCTTGTATTTCCATTGCTCCTCGCACAAGCTAAACCTTGCCGTGAACGACTTAAACGTTATCCCAGAAATTCGAAACTGCGTTGAACTATCAAGGAGATCATAATATTTTTTCGCGAGTTCGTTTTACGACACAAGCTTATTTTGAATATTCCTAAAGTGTGTGAGACTAGATGGTCAGGTTAGTACAAGAACATCCCTGTTTTTAAGGGTACTTCGTCGTTATTGTTGAAACATTAGAGACATTAGCGGAAGAGGGTAATGCAGCAACAAGAAACAATGCATATCAAATGCATGCAGCGGCGTGCAGATCTTCATTTGTTGTGTTAGTAGCATTAATTACGAAGCATTCCTCTATACTGGATCCCGTAGCAAATACATTTCAATTGAAGGCACTTGACATAGTTAAAGCTAACCAGCACATTCAAACTATTCTCGTCATGCTAAGAGAACATGGGGAAGATGCTGAGAACGTCAAAGCTGACGTTGCGATATTGCAAAGTATTTGAATGTTGATATAACCGCTACTCGCGTTGCTGGCCAACAAATGCATAGAAGCAGCTCTCCAGTCGGAAATTCTTCCGAATTTTGGAGGTCTCTAATAATTCTTTACTTGGATTCCATCATATCATCTTGAGAAGTCAGATTTTCTGCAGACATATCGCCTGCATTTTCATTGACACATTTCCATCCGAGTAACATGAGAGACTTTTCATTGGAGGAATGGAATGCTAAGCATTCATCGTCAATGGGTTTTCGCAAACAAGGAAGCAATTAGTAAAAGTAGTTAGAAAATTTCCAACTAATCTTCTCAAACTACTGTTCAAAAATTAATTTTATAAATAAATAGTGTTTTTCGTTTATAATTGTGTATTATTGCATGCCCCCCCCCCCCGTGTCCGATACGCTAAGCAACACTCAATTGACCCGGAGGGGGGGGCAAATAATGGGAATTTTAAAACGGCCGCCGCTTCCACTATCCCGGTTCGATTTCGGCCGAAGTGGTGTTGCAAGCTTGGCTTCCGGAGAGGATCAAAAATAGGCTCTCCTCTTTCTGGAACCTACACCGCTTTTCAGAGTTCGGCAGATTGCGATGTACACGGAGGCCGAGCAGGTCGGAAAAGGCCGTGAAATTATAAATAAATTGACACTTTCGAGATCAGGCCGGCGCGAGTATCCGAAAAATTTAATAGAGGCCAAGGGCTATATTTTGTTTGACTCAGTAAAACCGAATCGTAGGAACGGTAGAGTTCGGTGCAGGCTTTTCGACGACTTTTTGTGTTTGGCCGTCTGTGTCTTCGGACGGCCACCAATGGTCTCCAAACTTTTTGCTTTTTTCGGCGATAGCTCGGTCCGTAGGTAGGACAGGAGAACGTGCTGGGCGGCATTCGACGCGTCAAAGGACCGGATGTAATGGTATGTAGATGCGACTCAAGTCCGAAACCTTTTGTATCACGAACAACAGAAAGGCTTTCGAAAAAAATTCTTGTCCCGAAATTCATTTTTTTGGTTTTTAACCGCATCGGCTCAAAGTCGGGGAGGTTTTGGAAGACGTAGAGGAAAAGGTGGTATTATGGAACCTGATGTTAATATGGAACCCAGTGTTAATTATGAAACTCCCAGCGACGTCTATCTTGTAAGTGGCTAAACATGTTGTGTTTCTGCGAAGGATAGCATAGATACATATCATTCTGTGGTCACTTTACAGTTTTCATTGATGCTTTATGTGTTACTGTGAAAATTTTCATTTTTTTTCTGTCAACGTTCTAATTAATATTGTGGAGTGTTTTGATGGTAAGTAAATGTTTAGTATTTTGGTAGTTGTTGAAGTATTTGTTCTTCAAGAGCCAACTGGCAAAAGCTGATTAAAATGATCTTCAAGAGTATAACCTACCAATTTAGTACAGCGAGTATTTTGTCAAATATGAAACCCCTACATCGCTGGTAATATGGAACCGGGTTCCATATTACACACATCGTTCATATTTTTCACATAATTTCGCTTTTTCGAATATCTACATTTTACAGTGCATGAGATTCCACGAAACGTTTCTTCGCTAAACGAAGCGAAGCAAGGGCTAAGAAAGCGGTGGGATAAAGAAGCTATTGTGAATGCAGTAACAGCCGTGCGGGAAAGGGAGGATGGGTCTGAAGAGAGCTGTGAAAATGTATATCGTACCAAAAACAACTTTACAGAGGTTTGTGCACGATACCGAACGATCTGTCGAAGCCGTTGCGGGAAAAAAGCTGAGGAGAAGACCAGTTCTTCCATCTCACATTGAAGAGGATCTAGTAAAATCTGCACGTATAATGGAAAGCAAATATTACGGCCTAACTCGCCAAGACGTTAAAAGGATGGCTTACCAATTAGCAATGAGGAATAATATGAAACATCCTTTTGGTGATAAGCAAGAAGCTGGACGTGCCTGGTTGGACCATTTCCTACGACGGAATAAGGACAAGCTATTTATTCGGAAACCAACTGGGACATCCTATTCTAGGGCAAACGGATTTAACCGTGAAAGTGTAAATCATTTCTTCGGCCTGTTGGAAGCCCAATATAAGAAAAAGAAATATAAGGCCGATCGTGTTTTCAATGTTGACGAAACCGGAAGGCAAGCGTCAAATCGGAGCACTGACGGCGGCTGAAAGAGGCTCAATGATAACAATAATATGTGCAATGAGCGCAGGTGGTACCTACATTTGTACCTCCTATGTTAATATTTCCACGCAAGAACATGACCCAAACATTCATGAAAAATGCCCCTCTTGGAGCAATAGGTAGGTGCCATCCATCAGGCTGGGTTCAAAGCAATCTATTCTGTGACTGGTTCAAGCATTTTCTCGAACATACCAGGCCTACACCAAAATCTCCAGTGTTACTGATACTCGACGGGCACTACTCACATACAAGAAACCATGATGTATTAGACTTAGACAGAGACAATAATGTCGATATATTGTGCCTCCCCGCACACTCAACTCATAAACTCCATCCCCTGGACAAATCTTTTATGGGGGCATGGGGGCAAGACTCACTATAGCGAAGCAATTTGTGTTTGGATGCGCCACGATGAAAGTCCACCAGGTCCCTACGATATTGCAGAGCTTTTTGGGCAAGCCTATTTGAAATGCCAAACAGCTTCAATCGCAATCAATGGTTTTGCAAAAACAGGCACGTATCCTTACAATAGAGGAATTTTTACAGAACATGAACAAATTCAAGCACAAGAAAGTAGGTATCACAGATACTGCTCGCCAACTTCCAGTTAGTAGTTCAGCGAATACATCTCAAAATCGGATTAATGATCAAGATCTTGCAGATTCAGGATGCAGTTCAGCACCGGCTCCAACGCCAAGTACAAGTCAATCGTCGTATATCTCGGCTTTTAACATTTCTCCAATTCCACAGTCGAAGAGAAAGACTTCAAACCGAGGATGGAAAGCATGTTCAGCCATGATTATAACTAGTTCACCTTACAAGGACCAATTAAAAGCCATCACTTTCAAAACCTGTACGTCAAAAGAAAATTCCAGTTTTTAAAGATCGTTTTGGCAATGAAACAGATATTGCAATTGATAATAATGCAATTGGTACAAAGGCTAAAGGAAAAAGTGGTTGTAAGAAGCCTCCACCAAAAAAGCACAAAGAACCCGAATCGTCTGAAGAGAGTGAATCAACGGTGGAAATTTACGATGCCTCCCATGACAGGACCATTCAACTGGGAAACAACCAATTTCAGAGGATGATGCAGTTTGTATGTTCTGTGATGCATTCTACTCACAGGATAAAAGGGGAGAACTTTGGGTTCAATGTATAATGTACCAGCTCTGGGCTCATTATGAGTACCCAAGCTGCGAAAAAGATGCCTACATTTTTGACTTCTGTCGCTAAATTATTTTTTTTATGTTATATTGATACATTATATTAAGTTTGTAACTGGTTTGCTATATACATAAATACATTATTTGCCATCTACAGTCATTTTTTATATATTTTTACACGGTTCCATATTACCTACACTTTTTGACAGAATATGATTTTGACATTCTTTACTAATTTGTGTATATTTTTTGAACGGCGCCCATCATGGAAAATTTGTTCACAAGCGTGGCCAAGCTATCATTTGATGTAGCCACCTGACTGTGTGACTGGATAGAGCTAACCTTGCCCTATAGCTTTGTTTAGATGCGCCTTTCTCGTGGCCGTCTTTAGCGCGAAAAACGCCGGGGTTAAGAGACGGCGGTGTTCAAACTTGGGCGAACCATTTTGATGCCAGCGGATGGTAGCACCACGTGTCTCGGGTTCGCCTGTGAAAACTGCGTCCGGATAACTCCTTCCATTTTCCGCTGGTGGCCGGAACCACGCCACCTGGCGAGGTAGGATTGAGGGGACTAAATACGGTGTAACGAATTCCGCGCCTGGTTGGAAGCAACCCATTTTGCATTTTACATTTCGGAAGACAAGGTAGATTTATGCGCATATTAGCGGAGTTTCGAAAAATTGAGGGGAGACGAAAATTTTCTATGAAGTAGAGGAACGAGGACGATTGAGTATTGAAGTTGATCGGACATATACGTGCAACGTGTGTTATTATTGTAATAAATCGTTCGCGATTTGGAAAATAGATTTCCGATTTGAAACATCACGGCAAATCAAAACTCCAGGAATTAGTATTCCAATCTAGTAGTATTCCGGTCAAGCTGAGAGTTCTTTTTTTTTCCAGTTTACCAACCACTGGTGAGTTATTTAGTAATAGGAAGATTGTTCCAGTCTAAACGTTTTCCAGACTTCGAAACTAATATGCACTGTAATTTTAATTTAGGTAAATACGCATGGGTGGAAAGTCTGCTGATAAGGTCCACTAAGACCACAGGCATTGTCAAGTCCGTTGGGCTAGTTTTTTCCCTCAACCGCTCCAAGCGCTGGCGTTGGTGATAACATCGTGAAACCCGCTTGCAGAGATAGACAGTACACTTGCAACAGGGAAGTGAATTAATATTATTTCACGCTAATATTTTTGAGGACGGAATATTTGTAAATTTATGATTGTCTTATTTTATTATATAAACAACTTTCGTTGACGTGATTGTAGCAGGGGTTTGTAATGTTGGGGAACTAATTAAGCATACATATACTTTAATTATTATTACACTTTTAATTTATTGTATTGGGGAACAATTTTACGTGTTTATGTATAGGATACTCCGAGAGTGGGACGACATTGCGTTTCTGTAGTTTTCAGTTGGAATTGGTCGGCTTTGTCCGCGTGATTTCGCTTCGCGAGGCCTCTCGAACGTGATTTTGCGTTAGTTACCTAAGGTTTTGATGTACAAATAAGCGCAATTACTGTCCTTCATTTGTTTGAATGTTGCCCGAAGTTTATTTGATTAATTCTTTTCTGCGTAAAATTGGGACTTTATTTATTATACTGGTGTGTTGGGTTATTCTCAAATTAAACGAGATTTGTTTGCAACCTGTCTTTTCATTATCGACGATTTATATAAGCTAAGTTTACATAAGAAGAGCTACGGAAATAAGGTAGGTGATTAGCCATCTAGAGGGTCCGACTTTCCATATTACACCTCGGACGATGTTAGTAAATGTATAAGTCAGTGGCGCCTATTATTTATTTGCTTAGAATCCACTCCATCTTCGATTGGGTTTCCCGGGATACTAACATTGTCGATTATTTTACCAAATTTAAAATAGGCGTGACAACGGCTTTCCGTGTTCTATAAGGCGGTATGGGTGCGACCCCAGCGCGAAACCTATCTGAGAGACGTAACTTCAAAAAACTCATTTTTACAGGCTAGTCATTGGTTTCTTCTCTATCAGTTGTTATGGCAACGGGGTCAGCACGCTTTTGCAGGTACGCTGAGCACCTATGGGTGTATAAGATATTGCGGGACCAACCGAATTGGAATTTTCAAGTGTATACAATTACCGATGTTGCGGCCGTTGTCGAGGCGGTGCTAAAATCGGCCGGGTATATTTACTTGTGCAAAAGATAGGTGGATATCTTCCAATGTAAATAAAATAGATCCGACGCCGATATCTTGATTAACCGACCGGTAGTGGTGAATTTTTAAAGTCAGTTTATTAGTTAAGACGGTTACTTTCGAAACGCAGAGCATACGGTAGCTTTACCGACTCTGGTCCTTCAAAGTTGCCTGCTCGCCTTAAACGGCAAAAAAGTTTTTGCACCCTCTGTACTTATCGGCACTCTCTATTACAAATTGCAATTGCGAACCCCTTCCCCCTTTACACCCGCCTTTTCTGCTGCCCCTCTTTATTTTCCTTTCGCTCATTTCTTTCTAGCTTTTAAGCATGCTTCACATTTACGAGTACTTACGGATACGAGTTGTGCTACGCGGAAGTTAATGCGGAAGTGTAAACGCTTACTCGTGTACGAGTAATACTCGGATCCGAGTAAGTATTTAAGTAGAGCACAAACCGACTACAGGCTTCCAAGTAAGCCTGTTTTTGTAGAGTCAAAATGGCGGAAACTACATTTTCTGCACAACAACTAAGAGACGTCGATACAACGGGGGTAATGGGAGTCCTGAGCCCCGATATTATGGCTTGTTTTATCTGTCCGAATAAAATATATAGTTTTAGTGTGCTCCTATTTCTGTTAAACCAAATATATGTTACTGTGTTACAACATGCTCTAATTGAGATATTTTAACCTACTGCTAAATTTAATAACGCTATTTTAAACTGCCCCATAAGAAAATAGGTTGTTTAACCACATATAAATCGAATACGAGTTAATTTAATGTTTCCAATTTTGATTTTGGTTTCTGGTTGTTTTGGTTGATATTAATCTTCAGAAAAGCATAGAGGATAATTTTCAACCTCATTTGTCATCAAATGTAATGATTTTGACAGCTCTATACTAAATGTAAATTTGTGAATTTAATACTTTTCTTTTGAGAAAAATTTGTTTGCATTAATGTCCTTATGTGTGTGAGGAAGCTTTATGTTAATTTTGATTAACATTGAAATTGTTCTTAATAATTTAATTATAATTTAATATAAATTTATTTGTCAATTTCCTTTTTGGAGATAAGAAAGTTATTGTATTTTTTGATATGTGTAATTAATTTGGTCAATTTAATGCTTTATCTTGATTGGAGGAGCCCCTTAGGAACACAAAAAATTCATTTGTATGTATTGAGTTGCTAGGCAACGGAGGAAAAAACGAGGAGTTTTGGCTTGGTCCACACTAATTTGCAGCTCTACTAAATTTGTAATTCGTGTAATAATTTTAGTGTTTTGAGTTTGATATAAATGTCTTAACGTTGGTTTAAATATTTAAAGTGTTATCTTCCACTTACGTTCGAGAAATTGTGAAGATCTCCGAAGAATTTCAATTTTATGGAAAATTCGAGTGTGACGTCAGTAGATTGTCAATTTTTTTAATCACGCATCATTTGTTAATGTGCTGAATTTCAATTTGATTTGACAAGTTTGGCACAAACGCCAATGTAACTTGTAAAAAAAATAGTATCTACAAGAAATAATTTAAAATAATTAAATATAAATAAAGGAAGTGCTTCAAAACAATAAAATAAATCAATTTGTTTACGAGAAGGAACTCAAATAAGTAATTTTGCCTTGAAACAATTGGAAGTTAGAACATTAATATTAATCATACAAGTTTTAATGAACTATCAATGGTGTATCCTTATCGGAAAGTAATATTAAGGGCGGAATTTACTTACGTGTGACCAAGATTTGGATGCAACGAACAACAATTAACTGCATTACTTTGGTCAAGCGAAACCCTGGATAACTTGTCTGCTGCTTTCGTCACGTGCTCTCGCATTATACGCGCCAAGGCTAGCTAATTTTAAAATTCCGGACAGAAGAGCATTATACCACAGTTTGCGGTCTACGTATACGAGGTAAAGGTTTTTTACAAAGAAAAATATAAACAATTGGACCTGTTGTAACAGCGACCCTGAGATCTACAATAAGGTTGGTGCAATTTATTTGCTTTCGTGTAGGTTAAACAATTTATGAATTTGTTTATTTTGAATATCCATTCAGAGGAGGATATCTCGATTAAGGATTAGATATTATTTTATGGAGCCCAATGTGTAGGTTTAACGATTCACGTTATTTTTATTTTCCCCAACCAACGTTATAAATATTATTATAGTTTTTATTTAATTTATTTGTCTCACAGCATTAATTTAATTGCCGCACAGCAATATATATTATTAAATTTCTTTAAATATGATTACCCCCCTCCACGCTTTGGCGCTCTTCTAAATGTTGTCTAATTCAAATACTTCTGCTTCGCTGAACTTTGTCTTTTCTCTTCTTTTAAAAAAACATCAACACCTACATGAGCACGCCTTTTTGTCTAGAGAACCATTTTTATAAGTACCAAAAGCCGCATTAAGTGATAAGCAATGTAAATATGTATAACTCAACTAGTAACGCAACTCGGATCCGAGTACTCGTAAATGTAGATCTCGCTTTACTGCCTTCTTTCTTTCTCCCATTTCCTTTTCGCTTTGTACCAACCCTTCTCCTCCTACATTACCCCTGTTTGTTTCCATTGCCTCGTTGTCTTTCCTGCAACCACTTCCTTTTCTATTTCCTTGTCCTTTCCCCCCTTTTTTTCTTTGCTTTCACCATTTTCCCTTCTTCCACTCCTCCCAATTACTACCGATTCCCCTCCACCCTTTCCTCTTTCCTTTCCACGCCGTCCTTTCGACTTTTTTCCGTCTTTCCTCCGCCCTTCCCCCCTCCTTCACTATGGTGGTTTGGTACAAAGTCCCTCTAAAATGATTATAATTTAATCTTCGCAGGCGTCAAAGTAAAGCAGCTCGCAATACAGGTACTACCGACCAATAATTACAAGAGCTGGTTTCACAGAATAAATGCACCGTATTAAATCCATTATAAGCCGCATGTTTTTCCCTCTTTTTTTCTTGGCTTTCACCATTTTCCCTTCTTCCTCCCCCCCCCCGTTTACTACCTGTTCGCCTCCACCCTTTTCTTTGCCTTTCC
>JABXWE010006577.1:0-14585 GCA_014611495.1 Limonius californicus | reverse complement strand
TACCCACGTTTCGCCCCCCCCCCTCCCTGGTTTCCTGAGGCCTTCTACATTTTCCCTGACCGGGAAAAAATACCCCTTTCTCGACTATACCTGCATTTGGAAATCAACCCTCCCGGAATTGTGCCTGCCTCCACCGGAATTCAAGGCAAAGCCCAGTTTTTTTGTGCAGTGTAATAGAAACCTTTTTTTTTTCTCGCGCAAACTTGCAAAATTCCACGTTATTGAACTTGTTTTATGCAACCTAAAAGCGATCTTCAATCGCCATTTGTTTATTGTTAATTGTGAAAAGATATTAATACTGTATTTTTCCTGTAAACTCTACGCCATTGGCCACACAGATTCATTGAAATATCCTAAATATTGTGCGTCAACGGCGACGAGTTTTGTTTTCTTGGACGTTCAAATATTATTTGTAAACTCATAAACATGCCATTTCCTGTGTTTTCTTTTTGTATCGCCATATCAATAATTTCATTATATGTGCTTTAAAATTTACTGCCTCTTTTAGTTTTATGTACTCTGTATTTATTTGTGTACAAATTTTGCAAGCTCCAAATATATAGGAGGAGGCACAATAAAGGTAGGTTCCATTCCCGTAAGCCGTTGGCTTCTCGGCCTTCCACGAGGACCTACACAATCAGCTGGACTTGGAAGGTGGCGCCCACTTATTTTGACTTACCCTGTACACAACTAAAGATTTTTCTCCCATAAGCGATTTTCACGAACTCCTCCTACTCCTCTGAGCTAAGCTGTAGGCCGTTTTACGTCTATCTGGTTACGGGTCGTCTGAAAAGCTCGATTGGCCCGTAACAAGGAGTACAAGAAGATATAAAGAACAGAATAGGAAAAGCACAAAATGTATTCTCTATGCTAAGGAAAATATGGGAATCAAACGAACTATCTACAAAAACCAAGATCAGAATATTTAATACAAACGTAAAAAGCGTAGTATTATACGGAGCAGAAACATGATAAATAGATAGGAAAAAAATACAAGTGTTTATCAAGAAATGTTTAAGAAAAATTCTAAAATTATATTGTCCCAACAGAATTACTAATAAACAATTGTGTGAAAGAACACAACAGGAACCCATACCAAAAGAAATAAAAGGAAAAAGTGAAAATGGATAGGCCACACACTAACGAAAGATGTAAACGACATAACCAAGCAAGCACTAGAATACACCCCTACCAAAAACAGAAAACAAGGCAGGCCAGTAGAAACATGGAAATGAAGCATAAATAGAGGATTAGAAGAAAAAGGAAAAACGTGGACGGAAATAAAGAGAGAAGTAAAAAATAGAGAGCAATGGCGGGAAATTGTAGAAGTCCTATGCTCCGTACGGAGTCAAAGGATTAACATAACATAACATGTAAAATAAATAGATAAAAGTGCTGCTAACTTATGCATAAACCTAATATTATGAAACCTTGATATAGTTCTTACGATGAGCATTTTTCAGTTTCGGATTAGCACTTTATTTGCACAGCACAAACTGAACACATTTCTGTATTTGTTACTTGCTCGTGGATTCATATTTCCGACAAAGACATAATATGTCGTAGTGACATCTGCGAACGAAACAACACCAACACGGTACGCGTGACGTATTCTGTCGGCTGACGCGTTTAGTAGAAAGAAACAGAGATAATTGAAGAATGTCTCGCTGATACAGCCAAACGTCACACTTGAATATGTTTCCAGCAGTATTTAAAATGTTTTGAAGGTTTATATAATAAAGTTACCTGTAAGAGTTTTTATTTATAATGTTGTTTATTGCTGAAATTTATTATATACACTTTGGGAACCTTTGTTTTTGCTGGTAAATAGTTCTGTAAATATTCCGGTTTCTTTCGGTTTGTTGAAATTGGTATTAAGAAGTTGAAGATAAGTTAATGGCATTTTTGTTATACAGCTATTAAAAGGTAATTATAGCTACTGGAATGTATTCTTGAAAATGATAAATGGCAAAACAAGCGTAAACAGTATGAGTAGAATATTACAATAATTTAATAACGAAACTGCACATTGAATACCACCAAGAGCAACTAAATTAAATATAACACTATGTAATTTCGTTTACACCAGAATCTCAATCATCACTAAAGAAGTCTTCATCGCAATCATTACCATTGTTAATAGTTATTATTAATGGTTCAATTTCGTCTAATTTTAGTTCGCGTGACCACCATTCATTTATAGTTTTCTCAGTGTGCTGCACGGTTTTATTCCACGTTTCACTGGTACATTGTTCAAGCGATTCGTTCCATATTGCTAAAACACTGCTTTCACTGTATCCATCTCGTCCAATGTGTTTGTCATAATACAACTTGCATATACCCCATATATTTTCGATGGCGTTGAAGTGACAATACTAACAATGGTATGGTGATAATCGTAGGACTGTGATTTTGCGATTCCAGCATTTTGTCAACAACGTAGCGCTTTTCTTTTTTGTGCTGCCTAGCCAAATTTAATAGAGTTATCCTTAAATCTGTAAGTTTAAACGGTATATTTTTTTGATAACCAGCTTTTTAACTAACTTTTGTTCCAACTGCTTGTGGGCATTTTTTCTATCAATCGGATATGGTAAGAAGCGTTGTCAAGGACAATTAAAGAAGGTTCTCGCAAATTAGGCAGAAGTTGTTTTTGAACCCATTTTTCAAAAATTTTCTCGTCCATGTTATCATGGTAGTCTGATGATTTTGATTTGGCAGAAAAGATACAGCTACTGTTTTCAATAAATCCATTGTGATTGCTAGCATGCAATATCATATACCGTTTTCCTTCTGATGCTGAATCGGGCCTTTTCACACTTTTCGGTGTATCATCTTGCCAAGAGCGTTTGTTGCAAAAATCCAGGTCTCGTCCAAAACCACTAAAAAGATCGTCTTTCCTTTGCTGTACTATTTTCTGTATGTTGGGTAAACTTATTTTTAATACATCTGCAACTCGTTCCCGAACCGCTACAACGTCGCGTAATGGGCTGTAATGTTCTCCGCGCCTAACATCAGGCAACCCGTTGTACATATATGTATAATATTTCGAAGTTCGTTCAGGCAAGCCGATGCTGCGCGGTTTTGAGTTTAAAATTTTGGGGGGATAGGAGATTCTAAAAGGCAAAAGGTTTCCCGTAATTAAGTCAGTGGGTTAAACATTGTCAACCTTGCCGGACGTTTATTGTGAATAGTGAATTTTTATTGAAATCGTTTGTCGATTGGGAATTAGTTTTCCGCTTTGAGAGTCACTTCACAAAGGAGCCTTTCCCATAGTTGTAGGGAAACAATTCTCCAGGAAATTACTTTCCAATATAGAATTTACTCCGGTAAAGAAGATTTGATTTGGGATATGTCAGAGTCCATCAACTGGCGAATTGGTTATAGCCAGAAATTGTTGTCTTATCGTAATCTCCAGAACTGTATCCTAATCTCAAATAAATTTAATTAGACAAAAAGTCGTACACCGGGACTTCTAGAAATTAAGACGACGCCGTAGAAAAACTCTACATTTATACGTAGTGCGAACATTGATACGCTGTCCTCGCCAAGTAACCTTGTGGGGGTTTTTCCCCAGCCAAGTGAACACCTGGCCCAATCACTATAGTGGTGTATGGACGAGCTGATTGCAGCTGATCAAGGGAAGTGCAAATTTTCAAAAACTGTGTAACCTTGCCTTATTGTTCACGATTTCGTGATATTTATTTAGGAATTAATTTTATTAATTGATTGGGGTCAACAATTGTGTCATTGGGATTTAATTGGGGTTACGTGTACATATGAAATACGATTTTAATATTCGGCATTCCAATTTTACGTACAGCAGATATACAGGGTACTCCAATAGGGGTTTGATATTGCGTTGTAAGAATTCACGTTTTAACGATAGTTGTAGATCGTTGCTTACGCATGTATTCGTGACGCGAAGGCCTTCGGAGTTACGGGATGCGCTAAAAATTACATATTGTTGTATAGCGCAATACAGGTCCTAAAAATTGTTTGAGTTTGCCAAGTTAATTTTGGTTATATCCCGGTAGATTAACGTATAAAATTGGGACTTCTAATTTTAGTTTAAATCATTGTTCTGCACAGAAATTTAGAACTGTGAATGGGGTTTTATTGGTTTATTAAGTAAACAGAGATTTGGTTGCAACTTGTGTTTTATTTTACTACGAATTAATTGGATTTAAGTCTACGTAAAGGATAGATATAACTAAAATAAAGGTAGGTGATTATTTTTCTTGGGGCCCGACTTCTCATTTACCACCTCGGACGATGCTAGAAAATTATAAGTCGGTGGCGCCTATTAATTAATTGTTTTGAACCTACTCCTTCTTCGATTGGGTTTCCGGGAATCTGGCATCTGTCAATGTGTAATTTGTCTACCTAAACAGTGGCGGAGTGATGAGGTTGTTTTTGTAATTCAACAAATTTTTGTAAATAGTAAAGATTAAACGCGTGACAGGGCCAAATTTGTCTTTTTCGCGCGTAAAATAATCGAATAGATTTAACACAAACTGTTGACACTGCGCATTCAAAACATTTCCGGACATTTCTAACAGCGTTTTCTTTTTAGAATAGCTAAACACCAACTAACATCCAATGTTGAACTGGCTACAATCGTGTTTTCAAGAATACATTCCAGCAACTGTAATTACCTTTTAATGGCAGTATAACAAAAATGCTTTTAACTTATCTTCAACCTCTTAATACCAATTTCCACAAACCAAAACAAACCGGGATATCTACAGAACTATTTCCCAGCACAAAAAAAGTTACCAAAGTGTATAAAATAAATTTCAGCAATAAACAAGATTGTAAATAAAATCTCTTACAGGTAACTGTATTATATAAACGTCCAAAACATTTTAAATACTGCTGGAAACAGATTTAAGTAGTGACGTTTGGCTGCATCAGCGCGACATTCTTTAAGTATCTCTGTTTCTTTCTATTAAACGTGTCAGCCGACAGAATACGTCACACGTACAGTGTTGGTGTTGTTTCGTTCACTGATGTCACCACGACATACGTCTTTATCGGAAATATGAATTGGCGAGCAAGTAACAAAGATAGAAATGCGTTCAGTTTGTGGTATACAAATAAAGCGCTAATCCGAAACTGAAAAATACTCATCCTAAGAACTATACAAGTCTACATTATTCAAAACCAGATTAATATTTTAACAGTTTTCTCATAGATCTCAACGTAATTTACACCTATTTGCGCATGCTCACAGACAGAAATTCTCACAAAATTCTGTGTTGAAAACATGTATTTGACCATTTACTGAAAAAAAGAAGTTCTTTATACTACATCTGGTTACAGGGGTGTAGGATATATATATAACTGTTCAAAATATTCAGATAAAAGCATTCTTATCTTTCAAAACAGATATACTAAGAGAATTCTTTAATGAACGCTTCAGGCATGTCTATTTTACAGTTTAATGGGTATTATTTTTAATAGTGTTATTTTTGATGGGGACAAATTTACCACTTGCTATTTTTAATAATGCTGTTGCTGAGGCATTTTTATCTACTCATTGTAATTTTCAATAGGCACATTTTTAAGGGCAGTAATTGAGTCTCCATGCACTACCTATTTTATGTTAAGACAGTGGTTAATGCAAATAGGTACAATTATTATGTTATTTAACTTTTTTAACCTTTATGGGAGGGGCCAAAGTTATGAAACGCTCACCAACACACAATTAACCCACTGACCTAGGTATATACTACGTAGACTGAGCATCTATACGGGTGTGGCCTTCAAAAACGGGACCAAAAAAGCGGCCATGTTGCTCGTCTGTAAGTTAGTAACATTTGATGTTACGAAGATTGCATTACTGTACTGTTGGTATTACAATTTTCCAAGCCAAGCACAAACCTAACCTTAACTGGCTAAACTGTCAAAACTTAACTGCCGTTTGTGTCAAGTCCAGCCACCATTGGAAGTACTTCCAATAAATTACAGTTACACAAAACTAACACTATAAAAAACAATAATCTTTAGTATAGATGAGATCACAAACCGTAGTCAATATTGTAGGTTGGTTGCGCATAATGTAATTCACCAGATTTTCGCAGTAGCGCCTACTAAAGCTCTGCCAACGTAGCTTAGTTAAAACAATAAAATTACTAGGCAAAAGACGAGCAATATGGCGGATTCTGGTCCAGTGGTCTAGCGCTGCATGCTCAGTCTACGTAGTATATACAAAGTGATTTTTTAAAAAGTCAGTTGCAGCAAGCCTAGAAAAAAAGCTATTCCGTCAGCTGTAATGAGCTTTGAATGACATTTACCTGTATGTCAAACTGTGTGACAGTTGAGGTAGTTAAAAATTTTGGCCCAACAAAATGTGAAAATGAACAAGTATTTAGTTGCAACTGATTTGTAATTTATTAAGGTAAGTAAATTACAGGTTTTTCGCCAAGATTTCTTTCTTTCTCTTACAATTTTCATATTGTCAGATTCTAAAGCTTAATATAGACGGGACAATCCCTAGGCTAACGCAATTGACTTTTTTAAAAATCACTTTGTACGTCTGAATTAACCCTATGTCAATTTGACATCTGCAACATAACCTAACAATCTAATTTTTAGAGATTTATACAGCAGAAAACCCTATGTCAATTTGACATCTGCAACATAACCTAACAATCTAATTTTTAGAGATTTATACAGCAGAACCAATCCAGTTTTGCGAGCGGCAAAAAACAGAACTAATATTAGAATCTAGAAACTTTGGAGCTTCATATTGGTAACACTTTTTGACAACTGACATTAACTTGCTAACCTTATTTAGATAAAATGGCAGGATACGTCAGTGACATACTAAAAAATGTTTAAATTGAAGTATTGATACTACACATTGTAGTGTGAAGACATATTTTACGAATTCCTGCAAACGCCGCTAGTGAAGTTTGACAGTTATATGATAACCATGCTTTATATGTTACATATAACAATTATTTCACTTCTTGTATTACCAAATTAGTGAAATCAATTATGATCACAGCGCCTTCCATGGCCTACCTCAACCGTAAAGCTACAATAGTTCCGCTGTAAGATCCAGGATTAATAAAGTTACATAAAAATCAGAACCACTTACATCCTTATAATCATTTATGGGCATAAAGAATCAAATTTTACCATCACTCTCGAGCAATTGCACCTCAACCTCGTCACGGCTCTGCTCACTGTCAGTTACACTCTCAACATCGTCGTTCCCTACGATCACCTTTCGCTCATCCTTGTGCTTTTCTACACAGCTGTCTTCCAACCGGAACAGAAAACTAAGACCCAAAATAAGATGTGAAGGGGGCAAGAAATTCTTCTTTCCTCGTACCATGAAACTACCAGTGGTAAGGTACTCTCCTGTAGGAGCAGTCTTGCTAACCTGCTCACCCAGCACCCAGTACGCATTTGTAACCACTTTGGCATCCCAGGCAACACTAAGAGTAAACAGAAAAGGGATTCCATGCACAAAAAATCATCAGATCAGTTAGCATAGTAGCAATAAAACCCACCTGTAACAAATGGCCATGGTGCCAGCCTCATTAAGCGTTTTCGGAGGAACAGGAAGGCCTGTTGGATTCTTGATTACAACACTACTGGCTCCGTGAATGTCTGCATGGACGTATATATCAGCTGGTTTCATATATCTTTAAAAGTTAATATTTTTATTAATTACTAATACAAGATTACGTTAAATTAATAGAGTGGCTTCAAGTTAAAAGGGCCAACGTCAATTCTGTCTGGTTTGAGTTACACTAGCTTTGGTTAATAATAACCGAAGTCAAATTTCAAGGAACGGTAATAGTTAACTGCAAATAATATGAGAGAATACGAGTAGAAAACTTATTAGAAGAACACACAAACCATAAATATGCAGAAACATTGCATGGAAAACTGTCGAAAGGAAAAAAGTGCAAAGTATAGAAGCAGAAATACAATTGAAAAATGGGAAATACTAAGATGACACGTATTATGAAACTACAAAATATGTATGTGATACTAATCAAATAGATTCTAGTTAAAAGAAGAAGATAGTGGAATGAAGAAATAAAGGAAAAACTAAACTGTATAGACGAAAACCTTTGATAAGTACAAAAGTAGAACATAAAAGAAATATATATGAATAGTAAAAACACTAGAAACAAAGCAAAGGAGGAAGTGAAGTATATCGAGTTGTGGTAGCCGTAGCCAGCGCAATTTGGTTTGTGTTAAACAGCATCAAAAATATTTATAATTATCTCAGAAGCTAAAGATAAATTATCTTGCTAAATTAATAGATGAAAAGTAGTTGAGCGCTATTAAAAGATTAGACCTAACAGAAGACAAAATAATGTTTGTCAAAATCTGTGAAAAATATTCCCTATAGCCTGAGTTATTGCTAACTAGTAAAACTTGAACCTATTTTTGTTATGTCAAAATGTTACTTTTCTTAATTTACTACATATTCCATTTTATTTACATTATATGGTTCTTTACAATACTACTACAGATATGTTTAAGGAAAACCTTCAGCTCTCAATAATTTAAGGTGACCATTTTTTTCCAATTTAAAACCAGGACATTTAAAATACATCAGACAGCATGAGTAATAGTCAAATAGTCGCTGTCGTAGAACATAACATAAGTTGAACAATATTGTGGGGTACGTTTTATGCTTATCTTGTTTTTTGCCTTTAAATGAAAGAATGCAATAATAGTTATTTATTATACAAGTGTCTTACTTGGCATACATATAAGTCACGCAAGAAAATATTAGGCCACGTGGCGATAGCCGAGTGGAATAATTTCTTGAGTGACTTATATGCAAGTAAGACACGTGTGTAATATAGTATTTTATCCAACACACAAATTCTATTCGCAAAATAAGGATTTGAAAATTTGACAGTTTAATTAAATTATTTTGACACTTAAAAAAGTAAAAAATTTACATTAGCCACAAACAAAAAAGCTTAGCAACCACTGCCTTCAATAAATAATAGTGAGTTAGACTTGTAACTCACCAGTGAGTTAGAATTATAATCAACTAGTGGGTTATAAACCACATTACTTGTTCGAAATCACCATAGTTATATCGCTTTTATACGTGTGTGTTGGATAAAATGCATTTCTTTTATTTATATTATAGATTATAATGATAATTTTGAAAAAAAAGAAGAAATATTTATTATTCATAGACCAGTAGGTACATATTAATTATTAATTGGGATTTTGCGTTCAAAGTAATAAAGAAACAAGTGCATTAGTAAAACAGAATGGCTTTAATAAAAAAAAATAGATACAAAAATACTTAATGTAGCTACATTCCTAATTTTGCTTCTTATATTTTTGTGAAGAGTGGATTGATTTTAATAATAATTCATTCTCTTGGATTTTTTATAAAATTTCATACAAGTTTGGTTATAATTATATTTAATAATTAGCAAACATTTCAAAGTTTCAACATGTAATTGGGTTTTATCACAGGACCACATAAAACTTTCCAAAATCGAGTCAAAAAGGAGATTCAGAGAAGAATAGAAGCAGCTTGGTCCAAATTCTGGTCATTAAAACATATCCTAACCCTTATATTTAAAACGAAAAATGTTTAATTCATGTGTAGTCCCGATACTAGCTTATGGGTTGCAGACATGGGCTCTAACAAAAAGTGTGGCAAAGAAGCTGAGAGAGACACAAGCAAAAATGGACAGAAGCATGCTCGGAATAAAAATTAGTGATCGTGTTAGAGTAGAAGTGGAAGATTATCGGGGAGGCCTTTGCCCGATGTCGGAAATTTGGCTAAACTCAAATTCAAATCGGTCCAACTTATCAGCCAACCCTGTTTGGTATTTTTCACATACAAATAATTTATTATATATATATTATTATGCTATTTATTTTAAACTCAAATTTATTGAATCTCATACAGTAATTAACACCAAGCAATTCTTTGTTTATAACTTAAATGGTGATTAATAATGTAAAATGTATGCAAAAGAACAAATTCAATTGAATTTAAAAACCAATATAGTACGTATAACCTGATTTTGTTCATCGTCCTGCGGTCATTTTTAATGGCATGTTTTATAACGCATTAAACTGGCATTCTACATAAAAATTTAAAATGAACAAAGCAACAAAAGTATATTAAAATTCACACCCCAAAGCCATTCACAAACACCTTATAGCTTATGTACCTTTTCACAATTAACTCGTTCTGTTGTTGATCTCGTCCTGCAATGACCAAATAATTTTCGGAACTAATAAACCAAAAGAATTTTTCGAACCAGTATACTTTACGAGCCTTGTTGATGTTAGTGATCATTTGAACCTGCAAAAATAAATTTGGTCCAATCTGCCTTTAAAGGCAAATCACATAATTACCTCCTTAAGGGTTTGTTTGGTTTTTTTCTCAGCCGATTTTAATGCCTTGCCTTGCGACTCCAGTGTTTTCTGTTGCTTCTTTGCAGCATTGCGTTTCTGATCATAATATCTAACAAATAATTAAATTTATTTAAGTCTTTTCCTACTAATTTAATTAATACGTAAATTTAATTTTATTAATTATTTCAATCTTTTTTTTAATTATTCTTATTTGATATTAATAATATATCTACAAATCAATTAACATGAATTTTAATATGGATGAGGCTGTTGCCCGGATGTTGAGGGCTGATATTGACAATTAAAAGTAACAATTGTTAATAATTTCAACCTTTTCTACTTTATTTACTTGAATGATTACTATTGCATTGTACTAATTAATATAAATTGTAATGAACTAATAAATTATTACATACCTTCGAGCATTCGCAAAAGCAGTTAAAGCAAGATCAATATCAATAGTTGCTGGTGGAAGACTTGCTTTTTCGCTTTCAAGATCTTCATCGGAATTATCGCATTCACTGTCAACATATGGGTCTGTAAGGTACAAACTAAAATGGTTGGTTTCTAATTTCAATTGCTTTATGTGTTTGGCAACAGGATCCCCTTTTGCCGTGGCATCTTTAACTAACTCATCAATATCCATCCAAGAAATCTAAAATCGCATCCATTTACACTGCATCCATCAACAAGAACAGTCAAACATCCTTACTTGGCTAGCAAGCGCACTCTGAATTGCCAAAATGGCATTATCTACCAACTGCTGATTCCTAGTGATCAGTTCAGCTTTCTGTATATCCGTTTCTTGGGCCTTTTCCAGTGCCGTCAGCCTTTGATCGTGATCTTTTCTAATATTTTCCAGCTTCTTCATGGCTTCGCGTTCTTGCTGCAAAGCTTTTAATTCGATTTTTTGCCCTTCCAGTGTCGAGTAAAACTCATCAACTGCTAAATTGAAGGTTTCAAATTCCTGATAGGGTTGCGTTGAATGTTGGGCAAATAGGAACGGATGGAACTCTTGGTTGGAGTAGAAATATTCTTTTTCTATGTTTGAATCAGTACTTGGACGTTCTTCCTTCTTTTGAATTATATAACCCTTGAAAGAGGAAAGGTTATTGAAGCTATAAAGGTTCTATAGAATCAGTAACAACAGTATGTTATTGTTGCTACTGTTTGATGTAATAACCACAATATTAACACAAACTCTCCATTTTATGGAAAGTAAATAAATGCTTTTTATTTGTAGCAACTTAGAGATATGTAAAAATGTAAATCATACATTTTGAGAACTGCACGTAGGAAAAATAAGTATCAGATGGCAAGAAAAAATTAATTATGATCCTCATTTTAAATTTATTACTCCTCCTGTACATCACGTTTCACAAAAAACCAAACTTGTATCAACTTCAAGCTACAATGGAATAAATGTAAATAGGGGGCCTACAATTGTCAAAATTAATAAACCTTCAATTGGTTTCAGGCCCACCCCAGCAGAAGCGTGAGAATATAGAATCATCCCTAGATGAACCAACAGGAATGAATAGACGTAAAACATTGAGAAATTTTGCCTAAACATGACTTGTGCATTATTGCCACCGTCCCTATAAAGCCACTGCAATTTGAACCATAAACTACAAGCGTATACTGACCTTCGATGGTTCTTTCTGACCAGTTTCCATAATTATTTTAGCATCCTGCATTGCTAGTAAAAGTTCGTCAATATCACTGTTAATATTGAAGGTTTTGCCAATTTTTGAAGCATTAGTAAAGCCGTGTTTTAACAGCACATGTTCAATTAAAGAAGGGCCATAATCTGAAAGTTCATAATTAAAAAAGAATTAAATCGTAAATCTAATCTCAAACTTACCTAAATGTGGCATTAGTACTTTTTTTAAAGGATCCCCTACTTTAGCACCTTCAAGTATTTTACGAAGATTCTCTACTGTAGAGACATCACTTTCACGAGCCCTATTTTCTGGATATTTTTCACGTACAGCAAACTTCACCTTGTCCCCTTCTGTGTGTGGGCGAAGCACATTTAATATAATCATTTGATAATCAGTTAGGACTATATTTCCCCTATCATACAACTCTAGAATTATGTGGTATGCGGCTTCGCCTGTTCCAAATTGTAAGTTTATCAGTCGATCCGACCCAATTTGTGTTAGACTCTCCAGTCGTTTATTTTTTAAGTGTTTCCGCATCTACAAGTTACATTCGAAGTAATACGAAAGATCAATTATAATAAAGCGTACCTTCATGCTAAAGCCTGATGGAGCAACATTTTTGGGCCATTCGAAATTGGTTATGTGGATACGATTGCCGGATTCGAGTAACAAGACACTTTTTTCTTCACTACGCTGTAATCTTATCAAGTAAGTCTTATTGTCTATGTCGTAGATGTTATTTACACGCATTCCAATAAGCCTGAAAAATTTAATTTTGGTTTACAAAATTTGAGGTTATGTATAGGTTCGATTTACTTCTGGAGCTCCGTAACGCTGCAAACGATGTCGTATGAATTAAATCGGGTCTTCATATTGCAAAATTTAAAAGGCTGTTAGATGTTACAGGAAATTTAGCTAAATTTCGTTTGAATATCGACACGTCACAGACAGCACCAGTTGAAGACTTCCACAAGTTATTTTTTAAACTTATTTTAGGCTACTTGGTTTGAAGGCTGAATTTCTTACACCACTTGCAATTGAATGGCTAACATAATTTATTAAATCAAGGAATAAAATAATTTATTGCTGAAATTAAATTCTGGATTTTAAACTGTCAAACGTGATGTCAAGTTACACAATTCCTTAAAATGTTTCAATTAGTCATGCAGACGTGAAAAATACACTTGTAGTACAATAATAACTGATAAAAGCACTTATAATATTGTACTAAATATTCTAGTTAGTAGCATATATGGTTAGTAGCTTAAATCAATTAATTAAGTATGCTAGTTCTACCACGTAAATAACATCGTGCTGTTGTATAAATTATAGTCCTGTATGTTTATATAAATAGTGTTCGGTAGAACGGCAGCGGTATTCAACATGTTTTCGTCAAGCTTATCTTATAGGCAGGCAGGCGTTCCATTTTGTTTACGAGAACGCATGTCGTAGCTTATTAGCATGTATACATAACTTCATTTATAAACAAGATATTGGTTATAACAAAACACGATTACCGGGTAATAATAATTCTGTATTATTTCGAAGAACAAATATTTTGTGTACAAAATACAAATAATAATAAAGTCATACGAAATAGTATTCACTGCCTTCGAACACAATGTGTGACAGTTAGTTGTCAACCAAAAGTGGAATCTGTAATACTGATAACCGCAATGTGTTGGAGGTAAGGCAGCGACATACATTTACATTAACATAATTTACTCAAAGTGGACTTAATCACTTTCTGTTAAGCACTGTAACGGTATTTTAGCCTAGGTTGTTCGCAACCCATTTCACACTGGGCTCAAGAGTGCACAAATTTGCGCTTCCCTCTCTCTCTCAGCATATAGGAGCTGCGCGTGTTTGACTTTTGGAAAAACAGGATTTCCGGTTGGAAATTTTTGCGTCTGGCAGAAGCGAACGAATCGTTGCATTAGATTTTTCTCGCTAAAGTGTGTTTCACTTTGAGTTCATCTCGATTTTATGAGGAAATCTAAAGTTATAACGTGGTCTTTAGTTAATTGTTAGATGTACGTTATTGGCCTTAGTGCCGCTTTGATCAACGTTTCGATTTTATTGTAATTTTGTCGGGTCGATCGGAGTTTACCGATTGGTAAATTTTATCCTTTTTTTTAAGTTATGGCTGGCCTAACATTTTCCTAATATCCGAATTTAGACAATTTGGGGACCGCGAGATTTTGCCGAAGTTTTCTGTACTTTCAATTGTTGGATCTACTGCGTGCGAGAAGTAGTTATCTGCGTTCAAACCAGTTAGCCTGCGAGTGAAAACAGGTGTCGAACACGAGGCCGTTTCAAGGAACAAGAACGCTTCGCCACTCCGGATCAAACAGCGAAGTGCTCATTAATTTTAATTTCGATGATTTTGGAGTCGATGTAATTACTCCTTGTTTATGTGTACGATTTTCTTTATATTACGGCGTAGATAAACTGGGTTGTAGTTGCATAGGTTGTTTTTGAATTAGTTTATGGTTTAATACAGTGTTATCTTAGCGTGTATGAGTATTAGCGTACATAATCATGGGAGTT
>JABXWE010006576.1:0-24963 GCA_014611495.1 Limonius californicus | reverse complement strand
ATATATATATATATATATATATATATATGAGCTTCAAAAACTGTTTGTTTCTAAAAATTGCTTCATAACATTTTACATTTTTATGATATCCTGAGTAACAACAATAATTACCATATTTTAAATAATAATAATTATAGGTACTGTTTCATATCAATCAGAGTGATGATGTTATATAATATTTTCTAGCAGGATATATAGTCACACATTAGCATTCATTGAAAAACCCATAATTAGTATTATTTAAAGCAAGACGAAAAAAAATTAAATCAAAGTTGATAACATTTAGTTTCCGCACAACCCATAATCGTTTATCATGCATTCCAAAAGAAACGAATCAGTGCTTGATAGTTTCCTCAGTGTCATCTATAATTGCAAAAGTTTGATTGATCTGTATTAAGCACCTTAGATATACTACTCACGGTGGTTTCCACTACAAGGGGTACATAGCAATTAGTATTTCTGCGTCAAGTTGCTACCGTAAACCTTTCTCGTAATAATGATACGTACCTACTCTGCAGTGGTAGTATAAAAGCATTGATTAAACCAGGGTAGTCTAGTTGTGCCGGCTAATTAGATGGTACTTAAAGCTGTGATCGTCTTGTAAGTTATATTGGGGTAAAAGAACTTCGCTAGAACTTTAATTTAGATAAAGTATTGGTTTAAACCGGAGAGCTTTTAGTAAGCCTTAAAGTAAGGCGCCTTTCTTTTTGGAATCATCAAATCTCCCCATCATTCTCTTTTGGAGGGTCGCAGGTTATACTCTGAGAAACACTGGTCAAGATTTTAGGAATATTTGTCTATCGGCGATGAAGGCGAAACTAACTCGTTGTAAATGCCACACCAGCAGAAAATAAATACATTGGCATGCAAATATTGTATTTATGCTTTTTCTGCAGAAAATAACTTATCAGATATAAATTGTAAGCTGACAACGGTGCAGCTAATTATCGAAGCTTTAGTTTCCTTGAAAGTAATACATAATTATGCTTACACTTGATTTTGTTAATTTGAAACTTTCAGTTTTCTCAAACAGTAGAAAGCCACAAAATTTTACTTTGCTCTTTTACTGAAAAATTGTGCTCTTATCTGGTTGAATTCATACCTGCATATTTCCCATGCGTTCGTATAAGAAAGATGTTTATAATAGTTCATCATGATCCAGCTATTAAAATATCCGACCTTGAAGTAAATAATCTGACAATCCGTGCAACAGACTGTTTGCCTTTTTGTGATTGTTGTAATAACACTGCAACTCGAATTTTAATTGTTAACAATAAAATATTCAATTTAAATGATATATTGACACAAGTACAAAGTACAATTTACGTGTGAAACAAAATAAATAAGCGTATGATTTCCAATTAAATTTAACCTATGGCATTAGCAAGCGTTGCACTAATATCGTCTATTTTATTTGCAAGTTTTTGAGCACCTTCGTATCTTGCAGATTGGGAAACATTTTTTTCTGGGTTCATAACTAACATCTGATTGATCTGGTCAATACGCCCTTGGATTAATCCGTCTAAAATGCAAGATACAATCAAATTTTCGGCATCGTCATCTGATATACTCAATTCTTTGCTTACAAATGCAAGCTTGATAGTTTTGTAGGGTTTAATTAATGTTAGTAGAACTTGCGTTCGAACGTTTTTCAATAAATCTTCTACGTGTTCCCGTATAAACGGATCTCCCATTAATGTATTCCGGTTTTGCTTAAAAATCGCTTCGAATTCCTTCATGTCGGTGTTTTGATACGCGTGTATTAAGCTAGTCATAGCTTGAATTTCGGGGTCCAGTTTATAGGGTTTGGCCTCTTGGGAATCAAAGGGGTTAATTGCCGATTTCATGATCATGCTTGTTAGAATGAGATACTTTAGGCAAGTAGTGCGTCTGGGGCTGCCAGATTCGTCGTAGTTTTTAAATGCTTCGAAGAAGTCGGTGTAAGCTTTCTCGTATTCTCCCGATCTTAAGTGCATTTTTCCTCCACATTCACGAATAATGCTCATAATAAGGGGATGAGGAATGGCGGATCTAACTCTTAATGAACGTTCATATACTTCTTTCAGCAGCTTATTGTTCTTCTGTTCAGTGTACATTTGTATTTCTAAAGCGTAGATTTCCAAAAGTTGTGTGCCAATATGCACATTGTCTTCTTGAGCATCGGTTTGGCAGCATTGGTAAAGTTGCTTGATGATGTGGGACAACTTGTTAAATTCGCCTCGCTCCAGGTACACCTTTCCAAGTTTGGTATTGGTCTTGAACCACAGTCGATCATTTTTTGCGTGTTTCAACGCCTCGAGAGTGGTTTCGTAAAAGTCTTGAAGAACTGCGATATCTTTTGAAATAGAAGTATAGTCCAAGATTGAGTTGATCGCTTTCTCGCCGTGATTTTTAGTAACCGACTGCTTGATATACGTAAGTAGTTCCTTGTACTTCGACATGGTGTCTGCGTAATTTTTCAGTTTGAAGTTGATTTTCACAATTTGCTTTAGAGCCTTGAAGCCCCATTCGCCTTTGTTATCGCCCTGTAGTTCGACGACTTTCTGAAAGCAGGTTAAGGCTGCTTTAGGGTTATCTTCTTTCATCGCTTTGCTGTCATAATACTGATTTTCTAAATCAACGTCAGGTTCAGACGTGCTGTCTTCGGAGTATTCTAGTCCGTAATCTTCCTCATCGCTGAACATGAACTCGTCGCCGTCGTCCGACATTTGTTTAGATTATTGCAAATAAAAATTTTACCCACGCACAATGACACTACTAACAAGAAGCAGAAGAACTAACACTGACAGCTGTCACTCAATTAACAAGAACGAATCAATCACCGTCACACAATCAGCAATTGTTAGAACAAGCTAGAATGCATTTGTGTGCACAGTTCACTATATATTAGGTGAATCTGAAGAAAATACGAAGGAAATTGCCGTGGTTACAAACTCATGTACGGCTGTTTTCACATCCTGAAAATTTCTGACAACTGAATAGGGGTAATTTAAATATCTTATTTTTATGACAGTTACAGTGGCGTAAATTACGGAAATCCAATTTAGTGTCCTGTCGTCTGTCAAGCAGAAGGTTAAGTGCGCAACTATAATGTTTATGTACAAGATTTTCACTAAAATATAATTAAGAAATTCTTACATTCACTAACTATAAATTAATTGAATGTACCTGTACACATTTTAAAGTTTTGCAAAGTATGTCAAATATTATAGTTGCTTACTTAACCTTTTGCTTGACAGATGACAGGACATTAAATTCGGTATCCCTGTTGTACGCCACTGAAATTGTCAAAGTAATAAGATATCTACATATATTACACCTATTTAGTTGTCAGAAATTCTCGGTATGTGAAAACAATTGTACATATTTAATCTGTCACAAACAAATCTAATTTCGGTTAGCTGTAAAATTATTTAAATTTTCGTCGTAAATGTTGATACTCCGATATGTCTTCATGTTATAACCACTCTAAAGAAATAATTATATTTCTTTAGAATATTTTGATAACAACTGATTTACAATTATTCAAATGCTTTATTGGTTACTTTAAGTAACATGTAAGTCTTCAAGGCGTAGGTCAGAGTGGCAGGATTTCACCAACCTAAGAAATATTATTTTTCTAAAAACTGCAAGACGTCAAATATTCTTAAATTCAGAAGACAATCTGTCACGTGGTAGCGGCCAGGCGCACACCCGTTTTGCTCTACTGCGCATCTGTTTGAAAAAATGCCACGTGTCAATGTACATTTGAAAATGAGTGTATTTTTACAACAATTAAGAATTTTGTTATTTTACTTTCAAGAATATTTAAGAATACTAGTTCAGCAGCGGTAGAAAACTTAGGTTATCAAATTTATACCTTTTTAACCAACTTTTCACTTCTGGGTCAGATTTCATCCACTTTTTAGAACCAAATATACATTTTCGACTGGAAATTAAAATTGGACTGTTAGCTTTCCAAAACAACGAAGTTTATCACAATCGAACAAGAACCAATGAGTTATTTACATTGTAATTAATTGTAATAACGTCCAGTACAGGCACCGAATTAAAAAAAATTTACTAAGTGATTTAGTGGATAAAGATTCTTAACTATACGTGGTTAAAATTTTTCGTACAACATTTTTGGGGTAACAGTTATATGATATTCCATTTTTTAATAACAGTGTACCCAACGAAGGTAGTCACTAGATATACCAAACTATTGTCATGATTTGACGTTTTAAAATGACAACAATAATGCCGTAATCGCCGTTAGAGGCCTTGCATTTATTGGCATTAGAAACTCAAATTTGACAGTAACACATTTAATTTTCACCCTATTCTTAAGTGTTTAAAATTGTATAAATTTAAAGTATGGTGAAAATATACAGGATTGTATAAATTAAGGAATAAAAACCATATCCGTCTTAGTCGGATACGTCGGTTGATATAAATTTTGCGATATATTTTAGTTTCTAATGTCAAACTCACTACCCGACTCACCCAATCACCTTCACTTCATTTGTTTCTATTATTAGCATACACTATGTGGCTGCTCCTGGAAATGTACACGAAAAACTTAATTCGGCTTTACCACCAAAGGTAAACCACGCTGTTTAATTTTGGAATTACTATAACTGAAAAAAGAAAAATGTTATTCAGATACACTAATTTTTTATGTTTAACAGAGTTGGGTAAATTATGTACTATTTATAGAACCTTAGATTAGAATTTTACATGTATGAATTTTGTATTACTTTTCAAGTTATGTATATTATTTATTTCTAACACGGATGTGCTGCTTTGAATTTTTAATATTGCTACATTGACGTTTGTACACTCTCACTGTTAAATAACTTCAAAGGAAATAATCCAATAGTGTCAAGTTCGGAAACTGGGTGAACATTCAATAGAATTCCTTCCACCAATTCATCAATTAAATCAAAACCTATAAAAAAACTTGTTTGCAGTTGACTGTGTAATTGGTTTGTCAGGTACTTTTATTAAATACAACATACCACACAAACTTGCTATAGCAGCTCTTATTCCCGTAAATCTATATCATTAAAACTTCAACAAACTTGTGGTAGATCACTATTTAATAACATCAATACAAGGTTGATATTAACAAACAAAACATACCACAGAACTACCCTAATAAATTTAAAAGTAAGCATTTTTTTAAACAATGTCATATAGTGGTAATAATTTTATTCCTAACTTATGAAAAACTCTGTATAACAATTAGTGTCTCTGCAACTTTAAAAAAACCTCAATAATTACCAGCTGCTGTTGTTTACCAACAATATCAAAAGATACCGTACCGCCGGCGAGTGTTGCAGTAAGTACCCTTTTGGCGGCGGCGGTATGGTATACTATTAACTGTATACAAAAGATAACGCCGCTACATGCCGCCGAGTAGCGCGGCGTCGGTCTTTTTGATCTATATACCGCGTATCCGATCCGACAACGGCCAGAAGCAGCAGCAACGTTCGAGAATTAGGCGGCCCCGATATAGAGAAGGCGCGCATACGTATGGTGGTTCCCCGCCAGTTCTTAGTTACACTTACGAGTAAACAAAGTGATGTGTTTTATTTTCTCATTTTATTTTCTATTATTTTTCTATCTATATACATAATATGCAAGTTGTGCATTGTTTTAAATGTGTTTTTAGGTAAAATTTGGGATCGATACTAAAACTTATAGATATTTATTGAAAAAATCAAAAACGGATATCATTTCCGGTTAAATCAGATGCAATAGGAACTAACTGTAAGCATTTTCGTATCTGCCTTAAGTAAACTCATATCAACAAAATAAATAAATAAAAGCTTATTTCTATTTTTCTAACATAGAAATTATTATTGAAAGAATGGGAAAATTCATACCAAGTCGTTTGACCACTTTTCGATTGTGCAGTTTTCTACTTACCGGTTTAATTGCCATTTATTACAAAAACAACTCAAAACAACTTTATACTGTGCGGTCCATATTAACGGATAAATTCATTTTCTACGTAATTTGCAATTTAGAAGTAAAATCCTGAAACACGTCGATTTTTAATTGTAAAATGACATTTTTAAGCATAATTTTATACCTCCCCCTTCAACCCCCTTGGAGTGACAGCAACCCCTTTAAAATTTTTAAATGGAACTAGGGTGCTTGTGGTAGCTCATTTGAAATGGTTTTTAATTCTCTATCTAGCAATATAAGATTTTTTTTAATTTCTTTAAATTTTTTATTGAAAAATATTACATTTTTAATGTCACTAAGTAAACAAAAGAAACATGAAACATTTTAAATCAAAGCCTAGAAAAAAAGCTATTCCGTCTGCAGTCAGCTGTAATGAGCTTTGAATGACATTTACCTGTATGTCAAACTGTGTGACAGTTCAGGTAGTTAAAAATTTTGTCCCAACAAAATGTGAAAATGATCAAGTATTTACTTGCAACTGATTTGTAATTTATTAAGGTAAGTAAATTACAGGTTTTTCGGCAAGATTTCTTTCACAGCAAGTGTTCGAAATGTCCACCAGCTATGCTGTGTATGTCAGATTCTAAAGCTTAATATAGACGGGACAATCCCTAGGCTACTGCAATTGACTTTTTAAAAAATCACTTTGTATTTAATTGTATACATTTCAAATACATTTTAAAATTTTCAAATCCAATTTTCTTGTTGGAGAATATACAAAATTCAAAAAAACCTTATATTTCTGGACAGAGAATTAAAAACCCTTTCAAATGAGCTATCACACGCACCCTCGTTCCATTTAAAAATTTTAAATAGGTTGCTGTCACTCCAAGGGGGTTGAAGGGGGAGGTATAAAATTATGCTTAAAAAATGTCATTTTAGAATTAGAAATCGACATGTTTCAGGATTTTACTCATAAATTGTAAATTATGAATTTATCCGTTACTTATGGACCGCATTGTATGTAAACCTGTGGAATTCGGATAACACTCTTATTAAGAAATTGACACTCAACCGCAAATAACTATTTCATTGTGTAATAAAAGTGTTGAGAATTTGACAGATTTCTCCAAGTATTATCTGTCGAATTTGTCCCACCTACTGCAATAAAACGTCTTTTCCAAGTGAGAATCTAAAGATAAGAACTTATTTTATTGTAGCATAGATTAACTTAATATTATTTAAAATTATAAAGGCACTGAAAACTCCTTGCTACAATAAATGTCTATAAAAATCGGTATTTCGATTTACCTATAGGTATACATATGGGAAGACTTAATAATTTATCAAAAATCGACATTTTCCGTATCGTCTGGGATACTATTGATAAAGCTTGCTTAATTTTGAAATGGTTAATTGTAATTTCCACTAAAACACCTACGACCATTTTCTGCTTGCGACAATATCAATTTTACGCAAGAATAATCAATAATCTGTAATCCAATATCAATTATTCTTAGCATAACATCTTCTGATCGTTACGTGATTTAATAAACTGTTATCACAGAAATTAGATCATAAACAACATTCTCCGCGGTTGGAGTTGAGCAAAATATAAAAAAGCATTTTTTCTTTAATTTTTGGTATGTTTCAACCACTAAGTTTTAGTAACGACTTTCACTGCTCGTTAAGTAATCTCTATTTACCGCAAATTACTTACAAACAACACAGTTCTAGAAGTAAGAATGTAATGTCACGAATCTACGAATCTACTAAGAAGAATCAGCTTGATATATCGGTTGTTTGAAATATTACAAAAATTATTTTTGAACACATTGTGATAGGCAGTGTCCCCTATCTAAATTATTCGAGTGCTTTATCTGTTACGAGACGTAGCGACTGTCTCTCCCATGCCTGTGCTGCACGTTTAAAATGGCACAAACATAGAGAACCTATAGCAGCAGAGGGCTTCCGAACCTCAGAAGGTGTAAACACTCCTATTCCAGATACGATTAATTGGGAATTGAACCCCAGCGAAGATATATAACTCACCAACCTCCAGCCCACTACCGGTTCCCTGTATGCATAGCCACGTAGCGAACTTTTCTCTTATGTCTGTGTTGCACGTCCTTTAAAGTACCACAGCCATAGGGAACCTACAGTGAGCTCCGAACCACGGGAAGTGTAAACACTTCTACTCCAGAGAAGGTTTACTAGGCAGAATACCTCGCTGTTTTGCCATTGCCTTTCGAGAGAGAACGACGGTTAAAATTCCGATATTCCGGTAGGGGGAATTGAACCCAGGACCTTCAGCGTAGAAGTCTAACGCGCTAACCTCTAGCCCATGGCCGCATCTACTTATAGACACCCGCCCATAAATGTTTTTACAAAAATTAGTTTTGAATGTAGGTCATTGCTTGGAACATTATTCTCTGTAGCGCTTATTTTTTTTTAATCATATTTTTAAGAGTTCTCCTGAAATATAAAATAAATTAAATAAAATAAATATTTTTACCAAATAAACAATACTAGTGAAAACAAATTAAATTCAAACTCTTCGTTGCGGGATGTTATTATTACATATAATAGTGATACTACGCGAATTGGTTTTTTATTTATTTTAACAATTATTTTAAAGTAAGTAAATTAACTTCCTAATGATTGCAATGGATAATAGTCGACAAAAACTAATTTCTAAATACGAATTGCTGTATTTAAAAGTATATGTTAAATGTATTTTTGTTTTATTTTACATATTGCGTCAACACTGACTGCACTTCTTTGAACTGACAGGCCAAATTCAAGCAAAAATACTTAAATATTTTAGAAGAATTCTTAGAGCAAACCATTTTTTTTTAATTTATTTTCACAAAGAACAACGTTTCAATCAATGATCAATATTAAAATATTTAATTTTTTTTAAAATAATTATACGCAGTTTCTAAAAATTAATTAACTTTGTCGGAACACCCAAAAAATAGTTTTAATAGTGCCCACTATTACAATCAATCCAAACATAATTTTTTTAGTTTTTCAAATATCCGAG
Organism: Limonius californicus; assembly: GCA_014611495.1. Classification (NCBI taxonomy): domain Eukaryota; kingdom Metazoa; phylum Arthropoda; class Insecta; order Coleoptera; family Elateridae; genus Limonius; species Limonius californicus. The sequence continues at coordinate 16,022 of JABXWE010006576.1, read as the reverse complement.
ATATCAAACTGATTCATCTTAGCAGACTCGCCCTGTATGCGAGGGTGCGCTTACCGGTGTATATCTGTGTGATATCCAAATTCATACTGATTGTTAGTTTATTACTTTCAATACGTAGTCGTTCCTTTAGCTTAAAATATTATTAGGAAAACAAAACCCCAACTGTCCAGACTATATTCAGGCACTTTTATACAGGATGTCAATTTAAAACTGTACAATGTGTTATATCTCTGGAAGTAAAATAGGCATTGAATTTTTCTAGAAAACGTTTCTACAATATGGAGGGGGAATCATAATGACTCATAAGATAACCTTCTCCATTCAGCCCCACAAGCTCTAGGTACCGCAACGAAAACAAAATCTAATTGTAATACCCACTTTGTGATCATCATCATCATCATTGCCAGTCTTTTTGTCTCACTACTGGGCATCCGCCTCTTCTCTGCCACGGGTTCCTCCTCAGCGCTAAGGTAGAAACACGGGGTACCTACAGTGTAACGTCGAATCCGAACGACAGAAATTAAGATAATGTTTTACCTCAGTGAAAAGCTCTTTGAAAATGCTATTCAGTAGTAGCAACTTTTCCCCGATTCGTTTCGGAAAGAAAACTCAAAAGGTTCTGAACCAATTATTGCAATTAAAATTATCCAGAACAATGAATTGGTAGAAGAGGACCAATTGAATGGCCCCCAAGATTTCCATATTTGACTCCAATAGACTTCTTTTATAGGTCACTTAAAATCACACAAAAATTAGCCTGCCCATTACACAACAGCGACAACGAATAGTTCAGGAGTGCAGAGCTATTCCGCGATAAACCTTCCAAATTGTTCGGAGAGAATTTGAGACTTTACAATCTACAATTTACAGTCTACTCTCAAATTCAACACGAGGTCCATTATTCTCTAGACAATAGTCTAGACCCTAGAGAATAATGGAACTCGTTTTGAACATTTAATCTAATATTCTTAAATTTTAATTACAATAATTGATTCAGAAACTTTTGAGTTTTTTTTTCCGAAACGAGTCGGGGGAAAAATGGTTGCTACTACTGAACAGCATTATCTAAGAGCTACTCAAAGTGTAGAAACGTTTTCTAGAAAAGCTCTATACCTATTTTACTTCCAGAGATATAACACATTGTACGTTTTTAAATTGACACCCTGTATAATTCTATAATATTTCATAACGTTTTGGTTTAATTATTTTAAATTTCATAAATTGTGCTTTTTCATACAGATTCCACTCGGTAAAAGGTTGTTATAATTACGGTAATAAATCATAATAATCTAATCAATCGTAATTCGATTCATAAAAATTTATAAATTTTCACAGAATCGCCATTCCGGTTTTTAATTAGCTGTTCAATTTGATATTAAACAGCGTCCCAATGAATTCCTATGAGTAACCATGGTTATTAAATAAACAAATAATTAAATCTTTACACTTGTTTTAGAGCGTTGCTTAATCGTCGAAGAAAAAGAAAAAGTGCAATTAATTGCAAATGCGATTAGAGAGTCGTAAACCCACAAAAAAAGAAATTGCAGACCGTAAACATTAGAGCATCCTTTACATAATTGTCAATAAAAGTTTGTTAATTATACCAAGCTTGCGTTCACTGTTATGCATTTCTAACACGGGTGCCTTTGATTTTTAAATTAATTCTTTGGAGTTCCTTTTACTTTATCTAACGGTCTATAATTTCGTGGTTAATAGGAGTTTCTCTCGTAAAATGTGAAAAAAGTATCCCAAATTGTAATTTGATATATTTAACCGTATGAAGTTTGCGACATTCACTTAAAAATAATAAAACTCTTTGGTGTTTCTACAAGAAATCCGGATTATAAGAAAAAAGCTGTCAGTTGCAAGTTACTGACTTATTTAGAAAGTTCAGCGCCCGCTCTTGACATGGACTTGAATTATACATATTTATTTTTAAAAAGATGTAAATGATATACCAGATATGCAAGCTTATCGAAAAAAGTAGATAACTATTCCACTTTTTCACTTCCAACGAAAAGCTTCAATTGGCTTTCTTTAAATTCAGATAGTTTTAAACTTTATTTAAAAATGTATACCTTACATTGAAAGGAAGCAATTCCACCTGCATATTACATCCCACAACAGTGGTTCTAATTTGTGTTCTTATGGGAAAATATTTAATTATGTTTGCCTCTTTAATAAAACAGCAGAGACTTAAGTACAAAATTTTAAATTTAAATGCACGTTTTCGAAATTATAATAACAATTATACAGTGCGGTCGTAAAATGTCCTCCCCCTACTAACTTTTGAACGACTTGATATTTCTTTATAAATTTTGTGTGCTTTAATCGGAGGCTAAATACTACTTTTTAGCCCATATTTAAATTGTATAGCTAGGCTAGGCGCCATTTTGAACTATTTTTTTCAGTGGCAATGTGGATCGAGTGACACCTCATTTGCAAGGTATTTTAATTCTGCGTCTGTTTGAATTTCATACAAATTATTCATCCAGAAAAAAATCACAGCTGATTGAAAAGAACAGGTTTATGGAAAAAAGAACGCATCCAGAAAATTTTACCATTTGCGGTCCGAATATGTTGTTGGTCTCGTCGAGGGCAAGAACTTTTTCTTATGACAGTTTCCCGTAGCACATACCGTTCGATCGCCAGGGGCGTCCAACGTCGAAACACGAATTGACGTATAGCACGTGTCCACGTCATCGCAGCGGATCGGTCGCGAGCTCAATCTGTTCGCGTATGTACGACGTATCGACGGCCGGTTCTAACATCCCCAGAGGGGGCGTGGGGGACGCCGAAACGTTGAAAAAACGTAAAAACCGGCATAAAAACTTATCGGGCGGCACCCGCGCCGCCTTCGGGGATGTTAGAACCGGCCGTCGATGCGCCGTACTTATGCGAACAGATTGAGCTCACGACCGATCCGTTGCGATGACGTGGACACATGCTCGGCGTCGATTTGTGTTTCGACTTTGGACGCCCCTGGAGGTCGAAGGGTACGAACTACAGAAAACTACCATAAGCAAAAGTTCTTGTCCTCGACGAGGTCAACAACATATCCGGACCCCACATCGCAAAATTTTCCGAGTGCCTTCTTTTTTCCATAAACTTGTTCTTTTCATCTTTTTCTGGATGAATATTTTTTTATGAAACTCAAGCATCAGACGCAAATTTAAAATACTTTTCAAATGAGTGTCACTCGATCCCCATTGTCATTTTAAGAAATAGTTTACAATGGCGTCTAGCCGCCATTTTAAAAGTTATAAAATTTAAATATAGGCTAAAAGGCAGTATTTAGCCTCCTATTAAAACACACAAAATTTTGTGAAGAAATATCAAGTCGTTCAAAAGTTAGGGGAGGAGGGCATTTTACGACCCCACTGTGTAGAAGTAATGTGTTAATAGGCATATAATAGAACATATACATCTAATTAACTTGTAACAGTTTCTGTTCTAATGCAATCATATCAAAATTTAAAAAAGTTTTTATGGATGTACACAAATCGAAGTTGCTATGGGTCCTTGGTCAAAAATGTCGATAACGTTATCAGTACAACGGTATAGCAAACGAGCATCTCAAAAAGTTTAATTGTTTGTTGCATTACTTCGTAGAAAATAAGTGAAAACAATATTATGAATCATTTCCACATGTTGTGTCCAAACATGCATTAAGTGGCAAAAAACTAATAATTCTGTTGACATAATTAACACCATTGTTTTACGTAATAATCTGAAAAAAGTCTTATTACTGTGAGTAGTTCCTTAAATTGTTCTTCGCTAAAATCGCTAAGTAACACAAATGTATATACAGGGTGAGTCTATGGCGAAGCAACTTGATTCGATTTACTTGGAATATTAGTCAGTGTAGAGATCCAATTTTTTTTTAAACAGTTTTATTAAGAGGTCTCCTAAAGTATTTAAAAAATGTTGTGGATGTTCAAATAAGTACGAATTGATGTAAAATCGAAATGAAACAAAAGTGCTTGTAAGTGAGATTAAATATACCAGATAGAAAACCAAACATCAATGAATCATTGAATACCGGTAACGTTGGTTAGAACATCTAGAAAGAATGGATAATGAGAAACTACTAAGATATTTCCGACACCAAACAATAGGAAGAAGATCAACTAGAACAAACATAGGATCAAACGGGTACCTATCGCAACGGATTTATATTCAAAACTTGAGGAAGGAGAAGAAGAAAAAATATTTTGCAATTAATTATTAGTTTGTTCAAACATATTTATTTTATTTATTGAATTATTGGGGCGTATATTTGTCTAGTTTCAATTAACTAAGCAACCTTATCCGCACACTACCACTATTATAAGCAATAATGAGATGATCACAGTTTATATTAACAAAACCTTAAACCTTAATTATAATTTTTAAAATCGAAGATATTCGTTCGGTAGGCCAACGCTGAACTATTAAACTATTTAGTACTTAGTTATGCCACCTCATTATTGCTTATTATAGTACTAGTTTGGGGAGGAGGGTTGTTTATTTAATTTAAAAATTAATTTGAACTAACAAATTTTCGTCCTAATGATAATAGATATCGGTTTTGTTTTTCCAGCATGTGGTTTCAATTAGAACTGGACCAATTAATCGGCAGATAATCGGTAATCGGTCTTATCAGTCATTTTGCCATGAATGGGATTTTCGGCCGATTAACCGGGTATAGTATTCGGTCATTCTTGTTTTTCATTATTATTGTCCAGCATTTATGCTGTAGCAAGACAGAAATTTGGAAAACGTACCTATTGGATTCGATAGTAGCTCCATAATTCTGATTAATTAGGAAATATTGTAACAAATTATGTAAATTAATTACAATACGCCCTTCATGTCACAATACACAATTACATTATAAATAATCGACAGCCGATTCATCGGTATCGACCAACAAGGCAGGGCTGATTAACGAGTAATCGGCCAGTTTGCTTGTCGGTGCAACTCTAATTTCAATAAGACTTGCATTTATTTCATTTTGGATTTTCGTTTAATACCACACTAATTTGAACATGCATGTTCTTACATCGTTTAGAAAACTTCAGTAAGCAATTTTTTAAACATGGCCCTTATTACACAGAACAATATTCAAAGCAATGGAATCGCTTGGAAAAGCCAAAATATTTTCGATTGCTCCTATACACAGACAACACTGCTTACTATAATCTGTCAAAAAATGTAATTAATTCTTCAAGCCAAGATATCAACCTGGTGCATCTTAGGAGACTCGCCCTGTATAGTATAAGACGAATCAGTTTGTGAAATAATTTTAAAAAGTAAAGCAAAGCTGTTTGGTTTTACCCAAAAATAATATTTTTTCAGTTCTTGCTGATCTCCACACTGGAAAGTTTTTGATTGAAATACATATTGAGTAGGGACTAATACACACAGCAATTGACAATTGACACAATTCGCAACCAAAACCTATTATCGGTTTACGTTTCTGATAACGACAATTTTCACATATTTGCCAATTAAACCATTTACAGTAAGCAACCAGCATCTCATGAAAACTCGGCGTACAAATTATGTAGGCCTACACACAATTAGAGTACAAATTCACAATTGAAGCCAATTAAAGGTTATTAATTGGGAAGACTTTGACACCCACGGACATTCATAATTGTTATAACCAGACAATTCTTTTTATGTTTTTGGTCTCCACTAAAACCAATTAAGAACCAACTACTGATCTTATTGCAGTTCTTGTATGTGGGTTATTAATTATTATTGTTTTTTTTTCGAGGGATAGTTATTAAAAATTGCGAATAAAAAATTAATGACATTCCGTGTAATAACGTATCGATTTATTATATTTATATATTTAAGATAAAGAAACAATGAATGATGAATGGAGCTTGTAATTGACTTCTAGATGTAATTGTACACATATTTTATTGCGAATTACATCAAATTGATATATAATCTCTCATTATTTTATATTATCCGGTTCACAACCACTTTTACCCAGGTACGTTACAGCTGTGTTTTTATACAAAATTCTTGATGACCATGAAGCTCTGCAGTTGGCCAGAATTACATATTTTACTTAACTAACAATATAAGTTTTGAGCTAAATCTTTAATTCAGAACCAAAATTGACTTCATGATAATTCATGATAATTGAAAATAAAATTACTTACCTTTTTTGCTAGTCTCGGTGAGTGTGCAAGAGACGCCGGTTTTCTATAATAACACTGCTATTCCAGTTGGTTTACTTTTCGCGTTTCCCGTCAAATCACAAGAAATTACCGCTGGAAATGACCCACTAGAAGCTCCACAGGTGTAGCGATTAAACGGCGCGCGCTTTCATACTGGTTCTTTTACCTGTGCGAGACTGACTTAATAACTCCGCGCCATCAAGTCTTTCACGAGGTTGCGGCAGGTGAACTAACCCAACACACATAAGCTAGTTTCAACTATTTATAAAATGAGATTGCTCGAAAAATAGCTTGTACGTGCTTTGATAAAAATAGAAAAGTACTTCAGATATGAATTAGCAGTTTATTCTCTTTTTGTTAAATTCAATTCAGAACTTTTTTCTTTGTTTCTGTGATATGGATTTCATTTTTCTTGTGTAAAATTAAACACAGATTTATAGAAAACAAAAATTTTCTATCGAGAAAATTGCAGCGTAAGGGTGCTGGAAAAAGTGTTAAATAAAGGGAATACAGTATGATCAAAAAAACTTTGCAAAACCCTCTACAAGGCAGGCAAGGGATTTCTCAAGCTTTTGTATACTTGAACCATTGTCTAAATTCAATCCTAGTATAGTCAAAGACGAGTCGAAATTAAATCCTCAAACCAACTAACTTTTCGTCATGGTTATTGGGCCAAAAACCATAAACCATTTTCTGGTAGCTTCGGAAATGATTTGTGTTTGAGATTTCTTTGAATACCGTGTTATTCCGTTAAAAGCGATTAAATAAGTTTAAAATCGCTATGCCTTTCCATAAAAATGCCGAAATGGTAAATATGATTTTCACGTACGGTCGTGCCAATGCTAATGCCTTGGAAGAACATCGTCGTCATGGGGAAACATTTCCCAATTGTCAACTGCCTTCCCATCCCATTTATAAGCAGTGACCTCGTAAGCAGTTTGAAACTGCGGAAGGGAGGGATACATTAAATTGTTTTATCCCAAAGTTAAATTCAACACTACAGCAATAACGATGGATCTTGATACTACTTACATTTACATGATTTAATTTTTTACATTTCTTGTACATTTCACATAGTTACAACGGATCAGCTGTAAAGTGTTACTAAATTTACAAATATCTAGAAACTATATTACTAACTTGTAAAGAAGGAATTGATGAAAAAATGAAACATAAACATAGATTAGAAAAGACAGAGCGGCTATGCGTCAGGGTTACATTCTATAACATGGAACAAAAACACCAAAAAAAAAAGCAAGACGAGAATTTACAAAACTATACTAGAGAATATTGCAGTAGATAGTGCGAAGGTGAAAGAAATATTTTAAGGAAATACCAAGAAACGCAAAGCGTTGGAAACTGGAAACGAATCAGGCATGGACACAGGGGGGGGGGTCGTGGGGTAATTACCTCCCCCCCCTGAGCCCTGTGATTTCGGCTTCTTATTTTTATATGTACCTATTTTTGTAAAACAAAATATGTATTAGTAAAGTTTACCCCCCGGAGAATATCACCTGGATCCGCCACTGAAAAGGAGTTTTGGCGACGAAGCTGAGGGGTGACAAGAATAGAAGGAATATGAAATGAAGCAATCAGACAGATGGGAGTAAACACAGATATGAATAAATTGCTAGGTATGAGCACATGAGAAGGTTGGAGAAAGCAAAGTGGCCATCTAAAATCCGGCATTGGATCTTAATCAAAGGAGGAAAATAGTGGCTGTTCTGGAAATATTATGTCACCCAAGCTATGGAAAATAAAGAACTCCAAAACAGTCACTGCCAAAACAGCACGGACGGAAGATAGACTGCGAGAATCGCCACCAAAAAAAAAAAAAACAGTTACAGTAGAGTGACCATACGTCCCATTTTTAATGAGATTGTGCATTTTTTAGCTTCGTTGTCCCGAAAAACTCAAGACGAATTATCCTGTTTTGTGATCTTGCAATTTTAAGTTCAAATAATCATACGCTCGGAACTTCGAGCTTATTCAAGCGTCGAAATTGACTACAACGTCGACCAATCACAAAACACGGTTGAAGTCGTGTTTCGTGCCTGCAGTATGCACTAGGGAACATACACTAGGTATGCACTGTCAGTATAAACTGCGTCGTGTTCTGGACATTAAAAAAAATGTTAGTAGGAAGAATATTTGCAATTACAAATTCGGTGTGGACAGATGTGAGCAATCGTTTCTTCGTAAAGAATATTGAAACATTAATAGTATGTAAAACTCATTTAAAAATTATTTCATGCAGTGATTTGTACAATTTTCTTCTGGCAAAGCCCAAATTATTAAAAAGTATTAATGGATCTGATAAATTTAAAATCCAAGAAGCGCCTCCTTCACATCCACTAATATTGTATAATGTAGTTTGCAGTACCTACAGAGAAAATATTGAAATTTGTTGCGGTTTAAACATTTAAAAATTAATGTTATAATAAAAATCCAAATGTCTTCTGTCCCGTTTTTTTGTTTTGCAAATCTGGTCACCCTAAATTACAACATTAACGTATATTTCCGAGATCGCACGAAGAGCCCTTTCGCTTATTACCCCGCATCCATAATGCAATTCGAGTATGATCTGGTTGGTTGGTTTTGATTGGGCAAGATCTAAGATGCGATTATTCCAGCACGTTTTTGCACTCGGGCCATATTTTGGCCCGTTGTACTAGTTTACTAGTGTACTAAGAATTCTGCATACCTGGAGTAGTTCCAGCTACGGTACGGATTTAAAAAAAAACGCCGTTATCAGACAAAAGACTCACTTTCAGATTTTTTCCCGACAGACAAATTGCATCAACGTCAACCACGGTCGCACCCACGTCTCTTGGATCTACAGGCAAGTATAGTAACCACTAGACTAACTAAAATAAGCATAAATAGGAAACACCTAGCAGTAATAATTGCATATCAGCATCATCATCAGCTACTATGTCATCCATCGTCAGATGTAAGCCATCCCTAATATTTTCCATTCCTGTCTGTCTGTTGCTCTTCTCACCCAGTCGTATCCCATATACTTCTTGATGTCGTCCGTCCACCTTGTTTATGACCTTCCGATACTTCTTTTATGAGGTCTTGGTCTCCAATCTATTATACGGCCAGTCCACCGGTTATCCTGCGTTCTGGCAATATGGCCTGTCCAATTCCATCCTTGTTTACAGGGTCGATATATTACATCTGTTACCTTCGATTTATTTCGAATCTCGGTGTTAGTTATATGATCTCGAAGTGCGATGCCCAGCATTCGTTTTTCTATTGCACGTTGGGCAACTTGTAATTTATTTACCACGGATTTATTTAGCGCCTAGGTATGTTAACACGGGTAACACGCACTGGTCGAATGATTAACATTTAATTGTATTTGGCATTTGCGAGTTGAAGACTTGATGTAATCTACCAAAAGTTGCCCACGCTAGTGATATTCGTCGTGTCAGTTCTGCGTCTACGTTATTCTTTGTTAATTTGAGATAGATAGATATATATACGAGGTGTATTCAATTGAAACCCATCTTCACATTATGAACATTTATTCAACAATGTAATTACAAATAATTACCGTCACAGTTAAGGCACCTATCCTATTGTTTTACTAACCGACGTATATTCTCATAGAATTCTTGTGGCTGCTGATTGAAGAAGTCTTTTACAGTTATCTGTACTTCCGCGTCAGACTCAAAATGCCGACCTTTAGGCTCTAGAGTGGTGCTCTAAAACCCTCCATTTCTTTCGTTGAAGATTTTCTTTTGTCACATTAGCAACATGAGGCTTAGCATTGTCGTGCAGCAAAATGACCGCACGCGTAAGTTTTCCTGGACGTTTCCGTCTTATTGCTTGATGAAGCTTGTTCACAGTTTCATTGTACAAATTTGAATTGACATTTACTCCAGGTTCCTTAAACTCTATCAACAAGGGTCCTTCATGGTCGAAAAAAGATGTTAACATCACCTTGCCTGTAGAAGGTTGTGCTTTAAACTTCTTCGGTGGTGGTGAACTTGAATGATGGATGGCTCGTAGTAATGGCACTAAGTTTCGTCACCAGCAACTATTGACAGAAGAAAGTCATCACCATTTGAGGTGTGATGTTGCAGAGATAAGCCCATTCGCAAGCATTTTTGTTCATTAGACAAGATATGAGGAATCCATTGCGAACAAACTTTGCTGTAACCCAAATTACGAACAATACTATGGACAGAACCTACACTCGCACCAACAATTTCTAAAATTTCTCTAATTGAACTTCAACCATTTTCTCTAATAAGGCCTTCCACGTATGCCATATTGTTTTCTGTTAATGCAGTACACCGTGCACCTGGTCGCGGCTCATCCATAGTCCCCTCTTTTCCATTCTGACATTTTCGGCACCATTCCTTCACAGTTGGGTACGCAATACATGCATTTCCATAAACTGCTTGCATTCGCGTAAGAATCTGCAATGACTGCACACCCTCAGCGCATAACAATTGTAGGACCGCACGCTGATCAAACTTGGACGAATTTTCAACAAGTGCCATTTCAAAATCGAAGTTTTAAAAGTCAGAATCAAATTCAAACGCCAGAAACTTATTAATGTGTTGCTTACAAACACTGCTAACATTAACAAACGTCATTTGAATTATTGCGTTTGTTTTCAAAGCTAAGTTGATCAAAGATGGATTTCAGTTGAACAAGCCCCGTATGATTTCACTTTTTCTATCCTTTCGTTGACTATTGAGTAGGTTTTCTTGATCTTCATTTTCTATTTCTTCATTTGTCATATACATTGTTCTGGCGGTATTTGTTTTTAATCCTATTTGAGTAGACTTTTGATTCAGTTCCGTTAACATTCCTTGTAGTTTTTCCCCACTTTCTGATATCAGGACAATATCGTCTGCGAAGCGCACGTGATTTAATTTCTCTCCACCGGTCGTAATACCTTCCACGTGAAATTCTTTAAATATATCTTCTAATGCAAGTGTGAATAACTTTGGTGAAATGGTGTCGCTCTGTCTCACTCCTCTGTTTATTGTGATTCTGTTAGTTTTTTCTTTCATTAGAACTTGGAAGGTTGCGGTTTTGTAAATGTTGTGGATTAGTGTTGTGTATCTGTGGTCTACTCGACTGTTGCTTAACGGATTTAAGACCGCCCAGATTTCTATGGAGTCGAATGTTTTCTCGTAGTCTACGAAAGCTAACCATAGAGTGATGTATTCATTGGCTTTTTCTATCAAAGTTCTAACTACTTGAAGATGATCTAAATCCGGCTTGTTCGCATGGTTGATAATTATCCAATTTTCTAGTTAGACGTTCTGTAATTACATATGTAGAAACATTTGAGATGGGGTTTTCTCGTCCATCAGTCAGTCTTTCCCGGCATGGTATACAATTGAAGTAGCAACTAAGACGATCTAATACAATATGGAAATCATTACTGATAGCATATCCATTAACGTCATCTTCAAAGAAGAAGACTGCCACTGCCAAATCAAACTGTGGCCACAATAGATCTTCTGGACCCACTATATATATAGAACATTTCCAATATAAAAAAATTCCATAGCATCACAATTGAATGTGTGAATATGCGATTAAAAATTTCGACTACCAACTGCTTGGTTTATGATTAACAGCGTTTCTGGTTGAATATCTGACTGGGTATTTTAAGGGAAATCCTAATAGGAGAAGTGGTTTTGCCAAATCAATTAAAAGGTCCACCATAACGTGATTTTTTGGTGCAAACACTTTGCTTGCACTTAGAGATTTTTACTATCAGATTTATGTTTTATCAGAATTTTAGAAGATAAATTCATTATGAATGTTGTATGAAAATGCAGAAATAGTGAGCATTATAATTATCGGAGTGTATATATCTGCTTTTATTTCATTAAAGGTTTTAAAGAACTATCAATAGTTTTCGGCTCCCTGAGTTGTAATACTTTTTACTTAAAAACTACTTTTTCTCTATGAACATATTACTCTTATCTCCTTTTCCAAAAATATGATTTTTGAAGATAGTGTGAGCTGATAACTATGTTGATTCCTAAAGTATAAGCGATGCTTTGATTTAGATGTAGCTATGTGATACTACATGTTAGTTTAATAAATTTAAATATATCATAATTTTGAAAGGCTTACTAAGAAAATATAAACATTTGTAGGAATTAAAGTCCTTATTAAAAGGGTGGCCTCGGGGGTACAGTACTAATAAATGACGCCGCTGAAATGTGTGATGTGAGTATTGTATCCTCTTTACTTGAATGCCCCTCTTAATGTTTATAATTAATCAAATAACTCAAACAAAATGGTTATTATGCTAACAAGTAATAAGAAACTCTAAAACAGATAGTTGATCGTATTTGCATTTCCGCTAAAACCGGAGAATTCTAATCAATTTATAGACTAGCATTATCATTGGCTGTGTCTGTAATAGGTGTATCATCTTTTCTCATCTAATCTAGTAGTGCTTAATGATAATCGTCACGCAATCGTGGTTTACATAGAAGTTACCTTGTTAGACTTCTAGGGTAAAGGTCTGCGGTTCAATTCCCAGCACGGAAATCGGATGTTTATAGACCATGGCAAACCAGCGAGGTATTTTGTCCAGTAAATCTTTTCTGGAGTTGAAATGTTTATACTTTCTGTGGTTTGGAGTCCACGTTAAGCTATAGGTTTATTATATCTGTGACACTTTAAACGCCCAGCACAGACATAGGAGAGCAGGTTGCTAGGTATGTACCTAGCACGTACGTCCCTAATAAGATTTAGCACTCGAAGAGAGTGAATATTTGATGGTTAATGATAAAATTATTCTTATTTTTGGAGGAGGGTGATTTTCTAGATCCTTTTTAGTTTATGGTTTCTAATGTTTTCAATTCCAAGTTATGTACTACTTAGGAAAATGAAATAATTTTAGATTAAATTGATATGATACTGTATAATAAACTAAGCATGAGTGTTACATATTTTAATAATGCAATTAAACGTCGAAGACAGGCACTCTTACAAAAATTATTTGGTATACGCAGCTACCGTCGAAGTTAGCCGCATGACTTGTGTAATCGTGATTGGTATTCAAACATATTTAAGGGATTATAATATATTCTCTAGCAGTTAAGTTTTATCTAGGTAGGTACCTACTTATGCTTTGCCCCGAATCATATTTAGACGGGAACAAATAGTTACAGAACAAATTATATTAGTTAGTAAGTTAACAGTATGAGCAACTTTTTCCTCTAAAACGAAAAATAAATAAATCATCAAGTTGTCACAATACTGGTTTATACATGTTATCGATGTAATTTTTGACAAATTAGGTAGTATTTTTTTTATGTTAATGTTTCTGAATTTTATACTTTCACGAGTATTATTTACTATAATGTTTCAACCTGCAAATCTAAGCCAGTTTAGGGGTAGCGACTATCCCATATGAACGGTATTGGTCTTAATTTTATGATTTTTAATCTTTAAAGCTATATTAACGTTGTAGCGCTGAGTAGAAACACATGACAAAACAGTGCCAGTGTCAAGCAGTGAGAGGTTAAGGTTGTTAACGTAAACATAAACAATAATTGTTAACAATACCAGTTGATCCATGATGTAACGGTTTTAAGCAGATAGCAGCGAATCTAGGTATGAAAAGTATTAAGAACCCCATTTTACAATTCTTTTCAATTCTATTTTTAATTATGCTCATCAATTACATTTGTAATGTGTAATTTGGATTGCTTCGTTTTTAAAACAAAACCACCGTAATGCTGTTCTACACTACACGATCAAACCTCAAACCCACCTTCCAAGGGATAGTTCGTACTTGTATGTATAGACAAGAGTAGAAACACAGTTAGTACTTACAATACTTTCTACAAAAGTACAAAATAGAATTCGATCATATAGCTGTCTTTGCAAGTCCGTTTATAGCTTCATTGTGGTATTTCACCTAGAAGGGATATTCCTAAACTGTCTTTTTCTTTGTGATTCCTTGTGATACTTAACTCAGTGACGTCATTAGCGGGATGCAGATCGCATCGAGTAACACCATCAGAGAGGGTGGCGCCAAAATGACGTCTATAAAAAAATTGTTTATTGTTTCAGCGGGAATTTATTATTTTTTATGTGAATATCCCTGTAGTTTATTTCTTTCTTTCTTTATCAATTCCTCTTTTACCTTACGGTGTCGAGGTTGCCATTCATACATTTGGGATTAATTGAAGGTGATGGGTCCCCTTTGGACTTGCACCACGCTCCCCTCAACTACATTCGCTCTCTCCATTTTCACTATTTGTGTTAATTGTATGAATAATGCTGTGTGTGGCCTTGTTACTTCTCCTGGTCAGCCAGTGGTTAGGAAAAGCGCCGTTAATTGTAACCCAACGTCGAACGGTTACCGAGCTCGATACTGACCTTAGGAATTACAGAAAAATTTCTGCCTATCCCAAGGTTCGAACCGAGGACTTTGCATTGCGAGCCTAGCGCTCTTACCACTGGGCCATGTAGTTCTTTAGGTATAATTACAAAAACACTTTTCGTAAGCCCTACATACATGTTCCGTATTAACATAGCTTAAAGGCTACAACTCATTGCTAATTTACGTTTGGAACCTTCTAATGCACATGCATCCTGATCAGGGATGCCATTATAGCTGAATTTTTACTTTGACTGTATGAAACTATATAAATGTAAGTACATTTAGGCCGGTGTTTGATCTTTTAGTTCTAATTTTTATAGTAATTTATGTCCCTCCTATTGCGATTATATGCAGCGATATGCGCGAACTACAGGTTACGAGTACCTAACATTAGTATAAAAATATTATGTATGATCTGGTATCATGGGGTGATACCATGAGTTACCGCAAACGGTGACACCTGGAGGGCTAGATAATTTGTTATCAGGGCTTATTTTCCCTAGACTGATTGCTTTACGAGGCTTAAGAAATCAGTCTTTAGGAGGCCATGAAACAGGACCTCCTCGTCCTATCCATGTGCAATTAAATGTTTCGTCTAAGTCAGTGGTTCCCAGCCCCCCCCCCCCGTGTCGTGCTCAACTTCATTAAGAATCAGCGGCTAAACAGTCAATTGACGCCATCTATTACCAAGTAGCGCAATTTATTTATTTGTTCTCCGTATTTCGGGAAATTTCAACCCTATTCGAGAGGGTGGTAGATGGCACAGGAATAATCTGGAAAATCCATTTTGCTTTATATAGGCAGTGGATCGCGATGATACGAGGGGAGTTTATTATGTTATCTATAGTTCTTACGATCAGCATTTTTCAGTTTCGGATTAGCGCTTTATTTTCACAGCACAAACAGAACGCATCTCTGTCTTTGTTAGTTGCTTGCAGATTCATATTTCCGACAAAGACGTATGTGGTAGTGACATCTGCGAACGAAACAAGACCAACACTGTAGGTGTGACTTATTCTGTCGGCTGACATGTTTAGCAGAAAGAAACAGAGATACTTGGAGAATGTCGCGCAGATGCAGGCAAACGTCACTACTAAAATCAGTTTCCAGCAGTATTTAAAATGTTTTAGAGGTTGAATGGTTGATGGTGAATTTGTATTATCTATATATTTAAAAAACAAGCCGTTCGCAGTGACACTACACTAGCTTTTTCACATAGTGCTATATGGTTGCAATCTTTCTTGAATTTAAAACCAATACATTGTAAGAGTTTCCTAATCATTGATATTGCAGCATTTAGAATGTGTTTGTCTTTCAAATTTTGTTGTACTGTTTTTAAAGTGACTGGCTTTTTTTCAACGTACATTCTGTACACTATATCTCTGTCATTTTTATTGTTTCTGGCATATCTTCAGTTTTTAACTTTTTTATGGAGCTGTGCACTTTTTTTTATTAAT
>JABXWE010006573.1:0-30279 GCA_014611495.1 Limonius californicus | reverse complement strand
AGAAGTCTAACGCGCTAACCTCTAGCCTACGGCCGCCTCAAATATTAATATACAGTAGTGTAATAAAAAGGAAGAACAGCACTATAGGTAAGAACTCCGAAGAAACTATAGAAATACTATATGTAGAAGAAGAAACACTCAATTTAATTACATATTTAAGGTAGATGGGTATCAATCAGTGTTGGTCTGTATATATATCCAGTTATATTAGATCCAATTAAGTATCCGGATATATTTATTCTATATGGCACTGCAGATATTATTGAAACTATGGTAAAGCAGGCTAACAGGAAATAATACTATTTACTTATATCCATTTACAAAGAAATGTTAGGCTCATATTACCACGGTTATTTTTATGGTATCTCTTAAGTTATTTAAATATCTAATCCAATAATTTCGACTTGGTATAAAACATGCCAAAGACCATCTTTCCAGCTGCTATTTCAGAAAATATTTAAGCTACTAAAATCTTTCATGAGATTTCATAACCTTCAAAAACGGCAGATTCGCAGTAACAAAGACAAATACGCAGGTTTGGGAAATGTTACAAAAAAATTTAAAGTTCAAGCCCCGTTTAATGTACACCTAAACAACTTTGAATAATGTTTGGGATTGTTTGGTTTTAATTAACTCTCGCAGAAGAAATTTACAAATACAAGGCTTATATGCTGGAAAACCTGACTTTATTTTTATTACTTACGTGCCTTATAACTCAAATAGGAAGACTTTACTAACTATTCAGACGCCTGCCCGAGACTTCAAGAAACGAGAGATGATGATGACAGCTGTCGAAAGAAATCCTTAGAGCCTACGTATTGTTAGCTTCCTAAGCTTTGTAAGACTTTTTTCAAGGAACCGGAAACATGAAAATACTAAGCTAAGTTGACGAAACTATCAGATAGATTTTCGAAATCATTACTAAAACGTCTGCAATTTTTCTTGTTTCCTGTGTTAGTAAATGATACCCCATGTGAGTTAACCCCCTGTTTCATCGTCTAGAGAACGTTTTTAGACTATAACTGGTGCTTTAAAAGACATCAAATTCCAAGATTACTGGACGAATTTGGCATTTGGAATAATATTATAATATTTCGTATGATTGTGGTGGAACCTGGTGTCAGAATTTTCAGGTCGCGCTAGCTCCCCTGACTTGACCAAACGACTAACACGGTAGACGTTGACGTGGCCTCTGATGTCCGGTCGGTTGCCGATATTGTACCAATAAATAGCTAATCCATTCTAGTAGTGGCCCGAGCTGCGTTGTTTAACTTTGGTCACCACTCGATTGGCGCCACCAATATTTAATTGAAAGTAAAACACAGAAATGGCGTTGCGCCTTCTTTAACCAAAAGGAACTATTAAAAATATATTCCACTGAATAAGTCTCTTGTATTTAGGTAACTAGAAAAATGAAAGTAAAAATAATTAAGAATAAATAGTTGCACTTGATTTGGTATGGTATCGGGCATAATTACTGATAGTTGTTGTACTTTTCTAGAGTTGGCGTCAAATTTGGTAGAACATAGATTTAATGTTTTTGGTACTGCAAAAGAAACACAAAGCTTCTGCACCAAATGAACTACATACTAGCTTGAATAAATAAGCCGCTGTTCTCGTTAGGAAAACAACGTAATCCTGGCTGCTTACGTTATCAAAGTAGGAAAATCGCACTGCAGACGTCGGTATAACGATAATCGAAGTGCGGAACAATCCGTGCTGGTTACTACTCTAATGGATGGAGCGTTATAGTATCCGATTGTGCTTATGAGGCCACGCAAAGTTGTCGCTCGGTTGACATACGAACATCTTTAATAATCTCACACAATAAGGGGCACTTTTCTTTCTCTTTGGGACAGGTGAGGCTAGTTTCCTGCAAGGCATAGGTGCAAAGAGAGCCTAGAGACCCTATTCATATGTACCTACGTTGTTAACGCGTTATTGCCCTACACACATAGAAAGAAGAAGAAGAATATTAAGTATGTGTGGAACAACATAATGATGGTGTACACAATGAAGAATAACACTAGAAACCGAATATAATTTTCAACTGTAACTTGAATATATGTAAAAATTATTGCACTTGTAGAACATCAAAAAATACCAAGATGTATATGTCCCATCGGTCATGGCAATTGTAGTACCCAGAAACGAAAGATACGCAACCCAAAGAACAACCCCTTTCAACATATGCAGTTCGTTACTCTTTGCAAGAGAGCAAAAAAGGTGTAAAACTAGGGATCTTTGTGTAAAATATATTTATTACGTTCGCAATATCTGAATGTTCCTCAAAGTGCATGTCTTTACTGCCACACTACTTGAAACAATTACTTAACGGTTATAAAACTACCGTAGTTCAGTTGCTACAATTATTTTGGAGGAATTACTACCTATGTATTTTAAACTTTCGTACCTTGCTAACATCGAAGTTTATATTGCTTGGAAACCTTCGATGGATTCGAGCTATCACTACATTGAAGTTTTTGCTTCACATGTAAAAGGATTACAAATTCCCGCCTATTAAATAAGGAAGTGTGTTTAGAGCCACAATTAGATAGATGCAAATGCATATGCATTACACCCTTTTTTACAATGAAACATGCTTCCACTCAAATGAAGTTTAATAACAAGTTACCATTGATATTATTCATATTTAGAATACTTTTTTAGAACTGTCTTGTAATCTATCTTGTAACATATCCCTACCATTCATTGCGAAAGCCCACCAATCCTTATATGCATGTGCTTACTTTGATAACATGTTTCTATTATTGAGAACTCAATATGGTATATTTAATATAGGCATTTATATTCACCTCATCCTATGATCATTCTACAGACTGCTATGTGTAGGTTAAATATTGCTATGTTTTAAGATATGGACCACAAACTCCAATATTGCGATAGCAAGACAGCTCAAAACAGCCTATACAGTTTTATTAAATAAACGGTTTGAAGGAATCTGTCCAGGTTTTCCAAGCCATTCAAACGCTAATTATTACCACATAATATATGAATATTTTGTGTTTCAGGCAACAAACTATCTGCATTAACTCGACTATGCTTTAATAAATCTAATAAACGGTATGACTTATGTAAGTAAAGAGGCACGTTTTGTTTGCCAGAGACCTTCATCGAGAATTTTGTTGATCATAGTTTATAACATGTACCTATGTATTATAGAATTAATTGAAACCGATATAATTTTCAGTTTTTCTTTGTGTCCATTGATTAAGAAGGTGTTCAGAAAAAACTAAACAGAGTAATATTACAAATCATGCTTGTATGTAAATTTACGTTGACCCTGCAAAGCTTTAAACCCGAAGTTAGCCAAGGATTCGCTGTTTTTTAAGTAACCGTGTTTTGTGTGATAACCTGTTCAGTGTATCCCTGCAGATATAAAAATAAAATAACAATTTTAATCTCGCCATGAGCTGTAAGCGACCTGAAAAAGCATCATACCTGAATAAATTTGTTTTGTAGGTAATCTTAACTGCTCTTCGTGCAATCCCTTTGGAACTCTCGGAGTCGTAATATTTTTATATATTTCGCGCAAATTCGTTTAGCAGCCTTTGTTCCCGGGGAAATACACTGACATAAATAAAGACAAAGTGTTTCTAGATACCATCCATTCGTTTTAAATTCAAACAAAAGAAAACAACCCCAATTACATCACACCGAGTTGCTTGTTTTCCATTAATGGTAGCATATAATGGAAATTATCATCTGAAGCATCGAACATTGTTGGATTGAAATGGTTATTTTTGCTCTGCCTTTACAGTTGATGATTTATTTAAAAGGTATTGTTTTATGCCCTAATGAACTAATGAATTATTTATAATATTGATTAACATCCAAAACGGAGCCAAGCGAATCTTTTGGAAGTTGTGCTGCTTTAGAAACTTTAATTTCTTATTTTTTTGCATCATTATGTTTTAGCCTGTTACGTTTAGAATAACATTACATTACCTAGTTCGTCTAGCATTTTATTGGACAAAGAATGTTCATTCTAATAAAAATTTAGTGCGGTAATTTACGTATCTCCGTTACATTAGTAAATTATTCCCAGTATCGGATTTTCTAAATTCCGTAGCCTATATACAGTTAATTTAGTTACTGTTAGTAAAATATAGGAATAAAATGCATTTAAGCTAGTAACTGAAAGAAGATGTATTATTGTTAATACATTTTTCATAATTTACTTACACACAGGAAGTGTTCTTTAATGTTAGTACGTACAGATACCCAACTGCTACATTAGAGGCTATGCTAAACCTTCTTCTTCTACACTTACGAGTAAGAAAGAACGGTATGCTAAGTGTCTCCAAAATGTAGCGGAATAAGAAATTAGAAACATGAGATCCCATTGAACACCTATAAATCTTAAAGCAATTTCAACAGGAAGTGTCATCCAAATCAACTACACATATGGATACAAAACAAATAACGGGTCTGGTGCAAGGCTGTCAAAACATCTACCACCTTTCAATCGGAGATTCATGTCATAGATGTTTGTGGTCAAATATGCTTCAGAAAAGGCTAAAGTAGAGCCAGAATCTATATGTTATCAACAGACAAGCAGCACTTAAATCTCTGAAGTCTTACACTTTGGAGTATGAAATTGCTTGGGAATGTCTAGAAACTATAAACCAGCTGGCAAGAAACAAGGTAACCCTGATGTGAGTGCCTGACCATGACGGCATTATGGGAAACGAGACCGCTAATCGCCTTGCTGAAACAAGTGCGGACTCTCATTCCATTGGTCCTGTGCCTTTCTGTGGCATCGTAAGAAGCAATATTATAGTTGGGAAGCCGGCAAGATGTTCAAAATTCTACCCACTGGAACAGCATTCCAGGTTTGAGCAGGCGAAGACGTTTATTGACCATTTTACATCACGAAGAAGTATGCAAAATAGCTCCCCGGAAAATCCTAAAGTTTGGAAGAAGTTTAACACATGACGGATTCCCTAGACCAGAAGGGTTTCACAGAAGATCTCAACAGGTCGAAGTAAAGAGAGGCAATCTGTATCTGAATGACCCCGATACAATCTACAGTCTACAATCTAGTACATACAGATAGCATTTTAATAGATTCAAAACACTTGCATATAATCAGTAAATACTGTACTTATAATTATAATCAGATAATCAATAGTTATATAAATATTCATGCACAATATCTGATCATTGTTATAAAAGTTAAGTTGAAGTCAACTTGACTACCGCGTTTAGATCGCACTTTATACTTAGAACTTTAGCAATAAAGCTTTAATTTACAAAAACAGATAGAAAACAATAGTTGAAGAGAGACATCTTCTGCCATCTAAGCCATCTACTCTACTCATCTTCATAGCTCCCATCACCGTCACCAACCCCCACATTTTAAACGGCAAGAGGTACCGAGTGACCGTTCATTTAAAAGGTTTTCCTCCCCTTCTACCTATTTATAAATTTTTTGAGTAGTAGCATTTTGAAATTTCAGATACATATGAGAAACATTAAATTAATAGTTTAAAAATATCTATCATGTTATTTTAATAAATGTTCAAATGTTATTCAGGGCGTACTATTTCAGTTTGGGATACCCTGTATTTATAATAAACAGTGAGCGAGATTCATTGTTTGGGTTACACATAACATATTGCTATGTAATAAAAGTCATTGTATATAACTTACGCCAACTAACCTGAACACAAATCTGTCATCTCAGGAAATGTCTCCACTCGTGACCTCGACTCGTCTAAAAAGTTGAAACGTTAAAAAATACCTCGTGCAAATTCTTTCAAGCCTCACTTTGCTTTAATGCCACCGTAACTAGTTTATCTTTTATCAGCACCAACCTTTATACTGCAGTTAGGCACGCTAAAATGTCCTTGGACAGCTACCCATCTGGTACACAGACTGCATTCACCTCCACCTGGTCGGTGCAGCTCTCCGTGGACTGCCGGCTTTTCCCTTCACATCGTTCTTCACCATTTTTTATTTGCGCCGATTAAAACCACACTTCGTTTAATGAAGCTGTATTCTCTTTTTAGATATTACATTTTTTATGACATTCCAAAGAAAAAACAAAAGTAATCTCTAATTTAAAATTTAGTAATCGTTGACCGGCGGGGAATGAGGTTATATTGGCCCGGAAAACACGTGTTACCCCGACGGCGATTCAAAGATGAATGATTCAATTATTTAATCGAATTTAGCAGCTTACTTTTACTTGACAACCAATGAAATTACAAAGATTATGACAGATGGGAAAACTGTCAAGCTGTCAAATCCCGTTCTTTTTAAATATTATTAATTTACACAGCAAATCATAAAGAAACCTTCAGATGGCGGTTTGTCCAATTAGCATTCAAGCCTCTCCCCCCTATAATATCACAGCAATATATACAAAATAGTTTGTGTTTTTCAAACATTTACTCTATACTCGGTAATGCTGAACAGACAAGCTTCTAAATATTAAATCTACGTACGGCAATATACACTTTGGGACTCTACGTGAAATTCAAAGCGCTTACACAATAGACAAGCTAGCAATTTATTTAGATGTGAATGTTGAATGATGTCATAATTGACGTAACAGTCTTTCCACGAAAACACTAAACAATAACAAGTAATAGTAAAAATTGAAGGTGGTAGAATTAAGAATTAAGCTAAGGGAAATACCTGTAAAACTATTGATTTAACAATAACGTTGAACGTTAATAAAAAATTCTTTAAATGTTGTTTTTTCAATCTGTAATGCTAAAAAGACAAGCTTTTAAATATCAAGTCCAAGTACGGCAAGTGTACACTTTGCGATTCTATGTGAAATTCAAAGCGCTTTCACAAGGCAAGCCAGCAATTTGCTTAGATGTGAATGCTGAATGATGTCATAATTGACGTAACAGTCTTCCCACAAAACCACTAAATAATATCAAATATCTGTAAACATTGAAGGTGGTAGAATTAAGCTTAGGTACACCACTGTCAAACTATTGATTTAACAATAATGTTGAACGTTAATAAAAATATTTAAAAATATTATCTTGCACACTCTACTGATAATATACCTAAACAGTAATCATCTTCTAACGTCTGCATATATATATATATTACCTTTTCGCCCAATTTAAGGCAATCAGTATCACCCTTATGGGGATTTAAGCCCTCAAAGTAGCCTGTCCACCACCAAAATATAGGAAAATGTCTCAGGAACACGAATTGAAGTCAACATTAACAGGATATAATAAAGAATATAAATAAATAAATAAATCGGGGAAACATTGGACGAATTCAATTTATAGGCAATTTGTATGCAGAAAAACAAAAAATCTATAACATGGATAAACCTAAAAATGTCAGTACTTTTTACATAATATTAATAAATCTTAGTACAGGTTCCAAGTATTCGAGAAGGAAATGGTAACTTTTCTGTTTAAGCATAATTTTAATAGTCATATAACAATTTCTTTGCTTTGTTTGTTATGTTTTAGACATATACCGATGATTTATGAGTAAAGGCATACAGTTTGAAACATAGGCAACCCAACATACATTTCAGAAAATATGGCAGTAACTAAATCTTTCCGGATGATACTATGATTCGGATCTGCTTGTTAGATATGTCTGATATTATATTCTACTTTTAAATAACGCAAGTGTAATCGAAGAAAACACAGCCTTTTATTATTAATATCTACCTTTGAGTATTTCAAATATCATAAAATAGTAAGTAGAACAATATATTAATTTATGATTAATAACTTAAGCATATTAATCTCTGATTTATAATTTACTTATTTTTTTAGTTTCTTTAAAACTCTTTCACGGACACATTGGCATATGCCGACAATTTAAATGCCTACAGCTGGGCAATATGTCGGTATACGCTAACGTGTGATATAGGAACAAGACAGACATAGCCGACGGTATTTACATGGCGTTAGAAGAAACAGCAATCTTTGTGACCCTGTAGATGCGTTGTTCGTCGTCATTGTTCCCCATTTAGTAAAAGTTGTATTTATTTAACCGTTTGCCGTAGCAATATTGCAGAATCGTTACAAAACAACGCATCGGCATTGTGTGCCTCGTGGGAGGACACAGTATTTTAGTATACATATTTAGCATTTTGTGGGCGTTAACCAAAAATCTGTACATGAAAGAAAGGGTTTTAATAGATAATAGGTTGCGTAGCGTGTATAGAATAAATGCTATACTAATGTTTAGATATCAAAGTCTGTTGGCGGCCCTTTGTTCCCGCCTTGAAAAGCTGCAGAACTTTTAAGTCGCACGTGCAAGCGTTGCAGACATGTGGTGTCCACACGTAGCCAGAGTGACGTCACATACTCCACTTATTTAAGTGAATTTTTGTGCCCTAGAAGTGTAAGTTTGGTTTTTCAGGCAGAGAGTACTTTTTGGAAGTCCAAGATATAAGAACATAAATGATACTTTGATATATGCTTTACATAAATATATTTTGGCTTATGTATCTCATATATATTATTACATCCGATAAGAGAAAACATAGAAGGCTTATAATTTTAAGGTGCTTCGACGAATTATTTGCATATCATCTAATTCAACAAAGTCAGTTCTATAAAAATAAAAACTTTAAAATTCTGTAACTATTTGTTTAACGTATTTACTCTACACAAACTTAGTATCATAAAAATTGTAATAACCTTCATTTACCAAGGCTAGCATATACAGAATGTTGCAAAAGTTAAAAAACTTTGTATATAACACAACTAACAGCAATTTTGCCAGTCATATTTGGAATCTGCACTAAAAATACTTTTTTCCTGTGAAAAACCGATACTAAAATCTTAAATAGGTTGTTTTACAAACATCTAAAGTTTACCACCTTTGGGCAATTAACTCCCTCTAGAGGGAGAACTGTTGAAAATAGCCTTATATAATTTCATATCAATTCGATTATCACTGGCTTTTCAAAAATAATATACCCGGTGTTCCATTTAAGAAAACATATGTTTTGTGCAGAACTCTGTATGTGAAGACCTTGCATAAACAAAAATAACTTTAAAATACCCACAAAGGGTGTACCTACTGCAGATAAACATGATGATTCAATAATTGTTTGTATTTTAAAGATCATGTTAAGACCTATTTCCTTCATTTTAGGAAAAGCTTTCTCGGTGCTGTATTTCTCATCGTGAATTTATTGTTTCTAAAAAATATCGGTAAAAAATGTTTTTAATGCACAGCTGTTAGTTAGGTTGCCTATGTATACACTCCGAATTACCATGTATATTACCACTCCATACCGTAATGGAAAATCTTCCTAGAATTAATTATTTTTCGGTTACATTTCACGGATTAGATAATCGAATGCATTGAAACAATACTTTTGAATGCTTAATGTCTCTGCTGGCGTTAGGGTGAATTTTCCAAAAATGAATTGAAAACAAATAGCGCGAGCTAGTTCGGGATTAACTTCGCGCATCTACATAACGAAATCGTAGAGCTACAAATCGCGCGGTATTTCGGCAAAGTACAAATGGAATTTAAAATACATAGAGAAAATCCCTCCACTCAAACCAATGGCAGTTTTCAAATCCGCAAAAGTGTATAACATGCTCATAAATACGTTTCCGTTTCGTATACAAAATTCCCCACAACGTATATCTGTCCTTATCCTGCAACTTCCTATATTGGGGATAGATAAAGATATTTTAGAGAACGATATAAGCGCAACAAGCTCTACACGACTTTACCGACAAATAACCGAAACTCATAAAGATTTTACAAAGCCAAACAAATTCCGGTTCGCATGTGGTGAATTCCTACACCAAGTGCCTGGTATTAGGTTCCAGATTATTATCCTTGTTAATCCTAGGGGAGTTATAGCCCAGGTTTGGCAATGGATTACACCAAATTAAATACACTCTACTGTTACTCCAGTATTGAAATATATTACATTAATATCTGTAAATGTCGTTTTACAGAGATCGTGTTTTCTGTAAAGCTATAAAAATACTGAAATGCGAGGACGTAGACATATTCTAAGAAAATGGAAAGTTATTCAAATTACGCCAATTCAGAATCTAATAATACATCCATGGGATAAATCAACAATTTTTGTCGCTTATAAAAGTATCATGACTGCTCCTGGAACTGGATAATATAAAATATTAAAATAAAAGTAGACAATTTGGTTTCTGATGCTAAAGGAATCGTACTTTGGAAATGTTTTAAGCATTGCATTACATCAGAACACGGTAAGAAATTGTTTCACGAATTCTCATTGTCAAAGCATAAAGTTTAGTGAAATTTCGACTTCAATTTACAAACAGCACTTAAGTGAGAGTGTTTAATAATATTTAGATGCTGAATACAATTTTTGCCATTATATATTAACATAACTTGCGTTCGTTATATAGTTCAGTTATATAACTAATATACGTCATAGCTTTCCATGACGTCAATTGCTAGAATTTTATGATGAACTAACTTAGTGCTTGTGATAACCTACTTGTGTCTTGTTCTATATTATTATTATACTAATATTTGGTATCATGCAAACAGAAATACGCCATGGATATGGTTAACATTTCAGCCAAAGGTATATATTACCATGACCACTGAAACTAATATATCTTCCTGAAAATAAAACCAACGCAAACTATGAGTATAGTTATATTGAATAAATTATATCTAAGAGACAAGCTGTTAAAAATTGGGATTTTTAGTATTTCCCTTTGTCTTAGAGTAGTTGTATAAATCTCTAAGTAACTAGATATCATTTCTACTGAAATATGGAAGATAAACATGGGGATTGAGAAAAATCTGTATGATCTGTTTTTGGATAACTGTGACTACTGGTATTTACTGAACAGCTTTTTTTCCTCTGGGTAGATATTATGTATTCCCTTACCCCGGAGCCTGAAAGGCCTATTGTGCCCCGGTTGACTTCAGATTCACAACGGCAGGCCAGTTTACGGATAATCCTCTAGCTAAGGTTTTGAACCTGTTGGTCCGCAGGAGGTATTTAAACATCCTACCCGGTATATCTACCGGGTGCTCCCCGATTCACCACCTGGGGACGCGCCCTCTAGGGGTTACAGGCTCCCCCGAGGGATTAAAAGTTATTAACATTAAAATACTATCGAAGGTGATAAACCAGCACTAAGTTATTATCCCTGTATGATAAAGAAAATGCTGTGAATGTTTATATAACAAACTATTATTAATATTCAATATACGAATGGCCATTTAGGGTTCAAACAATACGCTAAAATATTAACCTGATTTCGTCACTAGCAAATTTTAATATATATAAAGTTAAAGATGTTGGTTGTTGGGGTAATCGACCAAGGGCAAGAAATTAAACCACCCTTTGCTATTGAGCTAAGCTTTCGGAAAACTTTATTTCCTTCCTCAGAGCCAACTATAAAACAAACAACTGGTAGAGGAAAAACCTCAAAGAAACAGCATAACTAAATACTTACAAAGCTGGGAGGTTCATAAAATGAACTTGAACAAACATGACAGAACTATTTTCATAGGCCTAGCATTATTGTTAACAAATCAGTGTACACCAACACAATTGAAGTTTAGAATATAAAATTAATAAACTATTACAAACAACATTTTAAAAGAAAATACGCAGCAACGTACTTTCTGTGATACAGAAACACGTGCAATGCACCAATGACAGAAGGTCACTAACTAGTACCAACCTAAGATAACTAAAAATCCTATCCCTGGGCGGGAAAATTTAAACGGAAAACCAAAAAACACCCCCGTAATTAGAAGGTATTCCCTGTGATTGTTTTCAATATCTAAAATAAAGATATTGAAAACAATCACAAAGGCAGACTTTTTCTGGAAATGTTCCACATTTACAAAGAACCCCTAAGTATGAATTCAAAAACTGATGTTGATCAGCTTAGTGTTATTTATTCTCATGTCTTAGATATGGATTTGGATAATGGTTAGGTTACTGTTGTCCTCTTAAGCCGTCTCTGGACGGGGGGATTTGGATGAGCAATCAGGGAATACCTTCTAATTACGGGGGTGTTTTTTGGTTGTCCGTTTAAATTTTCCCGCCCAGGGATAGGATTTTTAGTTATCTTAGGTTGGTACTAGTTAGTGACCTTCTGTCATTGGTGCATTGCACGTGTTTCTGTATCACAGAAAGTACGTTGCTGCGTATTTTATTTTAAAATGTTGTTTGTAATAATTTATTAATTTTATATTCTAAACTTCAATAAATTGTGTTGGTGTACACTAATTGTTAACAATAATGCTAGGCCTATGAAAATAGTTCTGTCACGTTTGTTCAAGTTCATTTTATGAACCTCCCAGCTTTGTAAGTATTTAGTTATGCTGTGTTTTGAGGTTTTTCCTCTACCAGTTGTTTGTTTTATAGTTGGCTCTGAGGAAGGAAATAAAGTTTTCCGAAAGCTTAGCTCAATAGCAAAGGGTGGTTTAATTTCTTGCCCTTGGTTGATTACCCCAACAACCAACATCTTTAACTTCATAATTTTTACGACCAAATACTCTCCTTTCGGGTTTATAAATATATATATATATTGCTATGTATTTTAATTTTTAGTAAATAATTATTAAATAAGAAATTAAATTTTTTATAAAAGTAATTTTTTGAGTTGGGAGCCAATTTGAGTTCTTTCTCAAATTAAATAACATAAATTAATTACCATAGCATCTATCTGACTCTTAAAACTCAAGGTAAGGTGTTTCGTGGCTTCACTGATTTAGATAACTATTTATGCAGCAAATATAACACATAATATTATAAATACATAATTAATTAAATTTTAAACTTAGCTTGAATATCCAGTCCCTTTGATGATAGAGTAGACACCACCTCTTCCAAAAAACCGCAACATCTGCATATTTATACTGTTTGCAAGTCTCATTGTATCGGCCGGAACTAGTTGATTTTACCGATGACAGCGTCCATATTGCAAATTCATAAGTTTGCGAAACAAAATCACTGAATTACTATAATCGTTCAGTTAAATGTTCGAATTTGTCAAGGTAAGTCCTTTCTTTGTTATTAACACCACAGAATTATAATTTTTTAATAAGTGAATGAAAGATTTTAATTTTACTTTCTTATTATTTTCAGAAAAATTCCACAAAAGAAACACACTTCAATTATAAATTTACTTTGGTAAATTCTTTTATTATTATTAATCACTATAATTGAATTATGACACAGATTCTGGTTACACTTTTACTTTTAATAACTGTTACAAATTTTGTCAACAAGGTAACATAACCTAACATAACTTTTTATAAGGTCACCTTTTTTTATACAAAATTAAATTGTGCACTCATTGAAATTGCGTGCATTTAGTTCGATGGCCAAAAAGGAACTGCCTTCAATTTTTCCTGCCAGAAACCTCTACAATATCTAACAAAATCACATCGTTACTTAGCGACGTCTAAAAAAACAAGGACAGAATTTGAAACAAAATCAAGTGAATGTTCTAGAACATTTGATAATTAAAATTAAAACAATTAAATTTAAGCTTATGAATAAACATATCGAAAAACTAATTTTATATTCGAAATCCATGAATTTTTATCTACATTTAGATACCCCACTTGCCATATTTGAAATGACAAAATTTTACACATTAAAGAAAATTGTTACTATTTGCAAAATTAACATGAAAACACAATAAAATTAACTAAAACACAATCCTTAGATTATAACATAAGTTTTGTAATACTTTAGCAACCTATAACTGAATTATCCACAACATAAATAACAAAATTCCATATTTAACCTAAAAATTACAACATTTATATAGAAACACACTAATAGTTAAATAAACAACATAATTCATCGAGGAAACCTAATAAATATCTTCCTAGATATGATATCTAACTAATTTGGCTAACATAAAACATTTTTGCATCAAAATTATATACATCTGAACGATAAACTTTTATAACTGTAATATTTGAGTTTTAGGGCTCTGGTACTGTCCAAAAAAAACCCACATCATCGTCTACAAGTATTTGGTCACACATAAGGATTTCAAAAAGTGAAACACTGCAAAAGCTCACTCGGAGTACATATTTCATAAAACGAAGCATAGTACGAAGGATCAAAAACACCTTTTACACAAAACAGGTCTACAAATACATCCTTAACCATAATTAAACATTAATTATTATAATTTACGACATTATTAATCTATCTAGATTATATTTCAGGTTAAATTCTGGATTTTAATACCAATACATATCCTTTTTAAAATATAACGGTCCTACCGAAGGTAGTTTAAGTGTCGTATAAGGCATGATAAGTACATATAACAATAAGTTAGTGATAACAACATGAATTTAAAATAAATATCATGGCGATATATATATATATATATATATAAATAGTAATTCGGTCAGTGATATACTTCAAGGGATGAAGGCTCCAAACGGGTAATGGAAGCTGTGCTACAAAGTGTTACGAAACTAATTGTTTATCTTAGGCATAAACAGTGTATTACTTACATTAACATCAAGACCTTCTGGATCCGCAGGGGGGATGTTTAACAATACATGGGGGCTAAAACCAAAAATAGTACACTGGCTATAACTGGCAGTAATTGTACCCATTATCAAGTATGCATTCCTTTTATGGTGACATAAAGCGGAAAACGTTGAGAACGTTGGAGAGAAAAGCAGATACAATCGCATATGCAGAGATTAATAAACTGGTAAGATGAGAAATTAAGATAAATATTCGCCAATACAATGAGAAGGTAATGAAAACTGTGCAAAAGCAATGGTTCAGAAACAACCAAAAAGGTAAAAATTTTAAGGGCAGCAATTATACATAGTTAGCGTGTACAATAAGCTAAGAGATTCAGTGCATAGACATGGTTGAACATCCGCGTCCCAGGTCTCGTCCAATCAAAACACAACAAGAAACCTATACTATCAAAATATCTATACATCCGGTAGGAGGAGCAGAAACCAAAATGAAACTATAAATGCGAATGAAACAAGGATGATAATTAATGCTGGTTCAGGAGATATTCCCGATATTACACTACAAGGACTTGAAATTACAAATGGGAAATGGTAGATCACCGTTGAAGATGACGTGATTATCAAAACAATAAAATATGGAGGAAATAGATTGAGAGAAGGAATCGTTGATGTTCTACACAGGTGCAGGAGTGAAGGACAAATTCTCCAAGATTGGCACAATGCAATAATTATATTACTATTTACAAAAAGTGATACTAGAAAAATAAATAATCACAGGTCGATTAGCCTCCTACTAAACATGAACAAGCTGATAACAAGACTTCGAGACTATTACATATACACGAATAACTGTTAACAGAGTACGAAAAGCCCAACAAGCGATAGAGCGGAGTACGCTGAATATAAAATTGACCGACTGAATCCCAAATTAATGGATACGGCAACAGACTGGCTTGAACAATATGGTAAGGATGGTAGTGCAACAGAAGTGGCAATGGACAGGGTACATCATGAGGAGTACAGATGATAGATGGGCGAGAAAAGTGCTGTAGTGGAGACCACGGTCGAAGAAGCCCTAACAGACCACTTCTAAGGGGGGCTGATCATATAAAGGGAATAGGTGGACTATTATTGTGCCAAGACGCAAACAACAGGGAACAATAGAAAAATAAAGGGGAGACCTATGTCGAACAATAGACAAACGAAGATCGAGGAAATAGAAAAGAGAAAAATGAATAACTTGTTGTATTGTTTAGTAAAATCGTTCTCGTGTGGGAGTGGACAATTCAGACGTCGGCGTCGATGTTATTTTGATGTATTAACAAATTTTCTGAAGATTTAGTTACGTCGAGTCTTGCAAGAGGTTTGATTTGTTTGAATACCTTCGTAATCTGATAAAGACATTCCTCTTCTCTGGAACCTCTTTAGTTTTCAAGGCGGACGTTTGTCTCGTTGCCAACGATCACCACAAATTTTTTGTATGTCAATACTGTCAATGGAACCTCAACACCTGCATAAATCACTGTCTCATCAGCCCTGACTATGACCTTCTTCAAACACTTGGTATAATCAATGACGGCGGCATTCCATGAAAATTATTCTGTTGGGCGGAATTCATTTTTGACATCCTAAGGTTTCAAAATAGGAGCGGAGTCCTCTTCGGTCTCCTCAGCCATATGATTTTCTCTTCTCCATTCCTAAATTCCTTCGTTCCAGTAAGATTTCAGTGGTTTGAAACAGGAGACATCTGCAGGCTGAAGGATTCTTGTCGAGTTTGGGTACAAAGCTATCGGTATTATTTGAGGATCTCTAAAAGTTTGCTGATTTCGTACGTTAAATGGGTTTTGTGGCTGTCGACAAATAGTACCACAGGAAGTGTCACATTTTGCTTTACTAATTTCCGGAATACATTGCCAATGTACTCATAAAAGAGCTCAGCCTTCATCCAACCATTATCCGAAATCCCGATTCCCCAACCATCCGGAACACTCATTTTTTTGTGATAGCCGTTTGTACGGATATATGCTAAGTGGAGGAATCACACCACCAGATGCAGAAAAGAAAAACATTTCAGTCAAGTTTTGTTTGGCTGCACCTCGATCTACTTTGTAAACGATTTTCTGACCTTTGCTGACGATTACCATGTCAGATTTAATAAGACATAAATAGGAACATGACTTGCCACCGTTCAGAACTCTGCTTGGATAATTTAGTAAATCTTTCTGCCTCAGGTAATCGTCGATTTTGAAAACCATTAGCAAATATTATCTTCGGGCACGTTGCTGCTTGACTTCGTAACAACTTCTGAAGTTCTTTTAATCAATTTCGGATGCCGTCGTACCAACTTTTACCAGTGGTGCCACCTGCAAATGGGGTTTCACGAGAACTATTCTTCAGAAAGCTTTGAACTGCAGAAATAATATTGCTTTTCCTTTGCGGAAACTCCTTTTGGGAAGTTTTGATAAATCCAGTTTGCCAAGACAATTTCTTCGTGTGATGCTAGAACCATGTAAGACCCGGGCAGTACTTTTTTAAATTTGAAACTTAGTCGAAACTGCAATGTGGGCAATATTATGCCATACTTTCTGGTAATGCCGAAGATTGAAGCGCCGGTTTGTATTTCTTCTACTCCTGGATGTAGGCCTCCTGCAATCGTTTTCATATTATCTTGCACAGGGCTGATTGCATCCCAGCAATTTTTGGATATCGTCTCGCCAACGTTTCTGTGGTCTCCCCACGGTTATTTGTATGGTTCTTGAGCGTCAATGGGTTAGGTTACTTTGATTGTCCACCTATCTAGTTCTTGTCTTGAGATGTGGCCTGCCCATCTCCATGTTAGTTGAGCTGCCCTTTTGATTACGTATGTGACTTGTTCTGTTTCTAATATCTTCGTTCTTTATTCGGTCCATTACACTACTCCCCAGCGTTGCGCGTTCCATCGCTCTCTTGAGTTAAGAGTACGAAGAGCCCAAAACGCGATGGAGCGGAGTATGCTGAACATAAGATTGACCGACTCAAACCCAAATTAATGGATAAGACAACAGACTGGCGTGAAAAATGTGGTAAGGATGGTAGTGCAACAGAAGTGGCAATGGACAGGGTACATCATGAGGACTACAGATGATAGATGGGCGAGAAGGGTGCTACAGTGCAGACCACGGCTAGGTTGAAGAAGCCCTGACAGACCACTTCTAAGGGGGGCTGATGATATGAAGCGAATAGGCGGACTATTATTGTACCGAGACGCAAACAACAGGGAGCAATGGAAAAATAAAGGGGAGACCTATGTCCAACAATAGATAAACGAGCATCGAGGAAAATGAAATGAAAAGAATGAATAACTTTTATTGAAGATACTTCTCTAAGATTGATAATGGATTAAGAGGATCTTTAACCGGAATGGAAATTAAAAATTAAATATAACCTTTCACATTGGCGAACCACTTCAGTTGTTTTCTGTCTCTCCGGGAACTTAGAGCCGTCTACCTGAACACTGTAAGGCAATCTGCAGCCTATGTAAAATAGAACACGGATAATATGCGACAAATAAAATTTGTTACAGGGCCTTGACGATTATAATGCAATATTTTCATTAAAGAATCATACTTGAGAAACAGTACCGATCACAGTTTTCTGTAAATGTGCTTTGCGTATGGTTTTATAAAGATCCTGTAAAAAAATGTTCTTCTTTGCACGTTATTGCAAGCAACAACACTAAAACAAATTTTCATCCTTCTGTATATGTATATTTTTTCTACACTTTTGTTTCAAGCTTCCTTATATCAAATACTTTATATATATATATATATATATATATATCAAACTATATCTCGACAACTGTTTTATTTTGCTAACAAGAAATAATCCAGCAATTAATTAAAAGCATTAATTATGAGATTCAAACGGATCAGCAAGATTTGAGGGCGAATATGAGAAATGTACTAGATGGATCAATCAATAAATCACGTCCTTCGGCAAATATTAGCTCGCCTTCGTAAAAAAATAATCGTATACTAGCTTTCCTCCGCCTTTCTCGCTTTTGCCGCTTATTCTCGGTGCTCTTTTCTTTTTCGCTAAATTCTTTAAATTAATTATCGAATAACATCGGAATTCCACTGTTTGTCATTTTGAAGAGCATATTTATTTATTTCTATTGACATTAACAACAAAAATTAGGAATAACCTTTTAAGCAATTCTCTGCTGACAATTTTCAGTCATAAATTTTTAACTTTTCTTATATTATTCTTCCATTAAGTATTATCTATATTTCATTGGTTTGGAATTAAGTTGTAACCCTAATCCTACATTTTGTTTTCTTACCTTCCTGATTATGTAAAGTAGGATTATCTAACATCTACGCATTTCCTGTGCTCACCAAAGTAACTTTGATAATTTTCGTTATGGTAACATCAAAACGGTATATGGTGAGTCTGCTATGATTAGTTTGATATGTCGCTTGTTTGAAATCTTCTATAGATGATCTTTGGACAGATTGAATTGGGGCGGTGCTCCCTGTGCATAGACACTATCCAAACAATTTTTGCTGTTTCAACGAGCTTAAATTAAATAATTTTTGGAAACTGCTAATACAAATATTTTTTTAGAATTAAAATCATGTGTGTTAATTTTTGATTTAAACGTTGCTCTCTGTAACGTACCATTTCCAAAAAATCCTTTATTTTAAGAATTCTCTTAGAATATTTAATGAATGAATGCATCCTAGTAGTGCCAATAGAAGAGTGGTTGTATTGGTGTTGATGGGATGCGTTTATAAACACTTCTTGCATTCCCAGCGAATGTGACATCTTAGAGATAGTTTATTCTATTGTTCATACCCTTGGGAAATACTGGTTGCTATAGTAACGCATTACGTTGGTCCGAGGAATTTATGGGCAGGGTAAAATTTTTCGAACCTACCGCTACAAACTAAACCTTGGGGAATACAGGATAATCCAAGGTAGAATACGATCGCACTACTCCAAAAATAGGCAACTGAAAATACATATCATAAGGCACTACTATATGTAAGTATCTTGGTGGTATTACGAACCTGAGATACTTGTTAGGAGTTTCTGGGGATTATGTTAAGTTCCTTCAACTCAAATAAAATTTGAGTAATATTTTTTCGAATGCATTTTAACTGGAGATATGCATTAAAGTTTTTTTAAATATAAATCATTTAATTCTTCTATATAATATATATCCATCAGCAAGATGTCGCTCTTGCGCACTTTCATATAAACTGTTGAGCATAACAAGCAGGCACTTCTGATTCAGAATTTTCTCAAGAAATTAAGTTATCTCAGCGTCTTCTGGTAAGTATTTTGGGTTGCCTACTTTTGCAATGGTAAGCTCGTACTCTTTCGTAAAAAAATTAAAAAAAGAGATAGAAAGTTTTAACGTAAGATGTTTTATATGGGTTAAAGCAAGGCCCAATGCGGCCGTGTACGACGTTCTTGCGGCCCGCGTAATTATGCCAAAATACTATTCTTCGTGTGCTGTGCATATAATGTTAAAAATATATTTATGGTCCCGTTGGGGCGGTGGATTTCACGAATTATTTTTTGTTTTTACACATGCTGTTATTATTACTACTGATGGAACCTTAACCCCTGTAGTCAGGAGGTCACAGAATTGTCACGCTACCCGAGAGGTGCATTATTTTTCTGCACAAACTTTCCTGTCTGAATCTCGCTAAACCTAAAGTAATGAACAAATCTTACTTTCTACTTTTATTTATTTTATTATCGACATATTTAAACAAACCAATATGTAATTGAGTAGCATAACATCATGTTATTACTAACTAGGAAAAATTTATCACCACAAGCACATCATTAATAATTTTGCAGTAATTTGCTTCTAGCGCCAATTGTCAGCCGTCAAATTTTTATTGGTTGCTTTCATGATTTCAGTAATCGCAAAACTGATTGTATAACAATGAATTTGTAATGTAGTATACTAGAACTTCCCACAACCCCAGTAGTTTGCAGGTACTCACAGGAAGGGTGGTAACTGCCACCACGCCAGCTGGCACACTGAATGGAGGATACATACCTGGGGCTTCGCCACCCCTCCAATGCCTATCGCACAGTAGCGGATTCAAGCGTCATTGGTTTGATACCTAAGCCTACAAAAAACCCTTTTCTTTGAGATGTCGCAAGACGTTCATCCCCTACCTGACCGTCGTCATTTATTGGTTACTGAAGTGTTTGGATCCCTGAAAACGGTTGCCTACCTCCGGGTTGGAATAACTATGGCCATCCTTGATTTGTATTTAAATTGAAAATTTGCCCAATAAGAAATTGTTTAAGTTGTGTGCATGATTATTATTGTTATACGAATATCCGCCAGAAAACGCAAAAAAAGGTTGATGGAGGTGCTGTCACGGAATATATTTCAGTGTAAGATTTTTTGCGGTCTAACTTGTGGCCAGTTCATTTTATCATATGTGATATTATGATTTATAAGTGTATAATAAAGAATAAAAGTCTAGAGCTTATTTTAGTATCATATCAGTTGACAGGATGAAGACATCTTTTCTTTTTCCCGAGACAGGTCAAAGGAACATCCTGGGAAAACCTCTTTTGTTGTCGCATAACAAAAGGTCGCAAACTCGAGCTGTCAGAGGCAACCGTGTTCAGCAACGATATAAAAATGCGGTATAATTTTTCCCAATTAATTTAAATATTGGACACGGTTTTGCTAAAGCGAAAAATTACGCAGTGTATAAAAAAGAAACCCGGAGAACCTGCAGCAGAGGGATATTTAATTCACATTGTTACTGAATATTAATATCGGTTAGCTTGCCTTCGTGGTCTCTGAGGAACAACACGGTTTAATGCGATTGTCTTTTTCCGGTTTTTCGTTGGAGGAGTATTTTTAGCTATAATAAGGTCACGTTTCTGCGTAACGGCCTAACGATCTGCCCCTAATTTAAATATCGAAATGTAAAAGCTAATTAGATTTGCTGCTCGAATGTAGCGAAATCAGAAATAATAGTTAATAGGAGCTACTTATACCGCGAAATTGAACTCGAGTACCTGAAATCTTGAAAGCTCTAAGAAAATTCTTCAAATTTCCATTGCAGAATTGCCAAAGCGCATGCAATTATGCATTCAGCCGTATCTTAGAGCTACCAGGCGCAACTCCTTGCACAAATACCCCACAAGAACTAAATTAATTAAGAGCAGCCCTCGTTCCATTTAATTTTAGTTAAAAAATCATGAAAAGATTTTTAAAAGCTCCGTATATCGCATATAAATTATGAAAACAACAAAAAATAGGAAGCATTGATTTCAGCTATTTCGGAAAGCTAATAATTATTAGCTTCACCTTGTTTCTATTGGTATATTCATGAATTATTCAGCCCTATTAAAGTTCCGAAACTATTTTAAAGTAAAGCTATAAAATTAACTACCTGTAAGGTAATCCCTATATGCTCGCGTGGTTTTAGATGATAAGACAACTCAAGGAAAAACTCCTTGTCAACCAACAACCGTCGACGGAAGAAATACGTTAGTAATTTTATATAAGGATCCTCTAGTGCGCTGATGAAACGTTTCATGGTGTTGATTAACCTCTACTATAGTATTTCATACTGGAGCAATTATTTGCTGGTTTCATAACTGATTTTTTTTGTAAATTAGATATAGCTTGTAAAGTTCCTTGAGACATTGTTGATTTACTTGAAGTGAGACGTATTAAATTAACTGGAACAACAAGATCCTGGACAACGTGTTCGCTATTGAGTTGGATAGTGAAGATTCGTCGCGTGCTCCCGCAGTATACGCACCAAAGCTTGGCAGATTTGAAAATTCCGGACAGAAATGTATTCCACCAAAGCTGCAGTCAACGAAAATGATGTAAAAGGTTCTAACAAAGCAAAATATAAACAATTTGAAAGATTAATAAAATTATAAATGTTGTTTTGTTATGTTGATATTGAATTCTAAACTTGACGTGTATTTTATGTTACAAAAGGGAAAGCATGGATAATTTGAAAGTGATTTTGTTAACTAATATTTTTTTAAATCTGATAATTATTTTGAGGTTTCCTATGTTTTCCTTGTGTGTGTACTGGTTTGTTACCAGCTACACGAGTTCCTACAGTACGACCAATTACAACAGCGACCCTGAGATTGTCAATAATCGGCGATCGAGTAAATTATATAAAAATGAGACCCCTAAAATCAAGAATCCTTCTGCACTTTGTAAAAACATGGGTGTAGTACATTCAGCGTTACTATTTTATTGCGAGGCAAGATGGTTATCATGTGCAAAATTTTTGCAGCGTGTTTATGAATTAAGAGATGAAATCGCCATTCATCTAGAAGAGGAAACCCATCGGAAGTCGAGAGGTTTCGAGAAGATCTATTTCTGATGAAATTGAACTACTTGGTCGACATATTCGAGAAATTAAATACCTTGAATCTTCAACTCCAAGGAGCAAACACGCATATGTTGGATACGAGTGATAAAGTTAATGCTTTTTGTAGAAAATTGGAATTGTAGAGCAGGAATTTGAACCAGAAGAAATGTTAGCAAATGTGGATTAATGTATTAAAACTTAGAAGGCTGAAGAACAACA
Organism: Limonius californicus; assembly: GCA_014611495.1. Classification (NCBI taxonomy): domain Eukaryota; kingdom Metazoa; phylum Arthropoda; class Insecta; order Coleoptera; family Elateridae; genus Limonius; species Limonius californicus. Next base: position 7,216 of record JABXWE010006573.1, on the reverse strand, counting down.
TGTGAAAGTTGTTTTTGTAACCATTGAAAAGAAGAAGAATTTTAAAATGTATTTTCTTGCTAACGACAACTTGGATACAAGTTACGAGTGGCTTAGGGACCCATTTAAAAATACTGCCGAAGGTCTCTCAACTGCCGAAGAAGAACTCTTCACAGCCTTCACGTCAAGTGGCGAAATCAAAAAACAATTTTGTAATAAATTACTCTTTGAACTTTGGGCAGGGGTGGATGATGAGTTTCCTGCACTGACAACTAGAGCATTTCGTATACTATTACCATTTTCAACATTCTACCTTTATGAACCGGATTTTTTGCGGTAGCTACTTTGAAGAAAAAATATAGATCTCAGCTAAATACAGAAAAAGAACTCAGAGTGTCGATTTCTTATATTAAACCTTCTTTCGAGAATCTTTGCTCTGCAAGACAGACCCTAGGGTGTCACTAATAATTATTACACTTGTTTTTAATTTAGTATTGAGAAGCTAATTACCGTATTAGCCCGACTATAAGGTGAAGTTTTTATAAAAAAAGCGACACGAAAATAGGGGGCCACCTTATATTCGAGTCTCAAGCAAATGAACAATAAATTCCTGCCTCCCGATGAGCGAGATGACTATATTACTTCCATCACAATATATTTTAATGAGTGCGTTCAACAGATGTCATTGTTTACAAATTACCGGCGCATTGCAGTTTCTGACAGTTGTTTTTATCTTGTTTTTTGTGCTATGCAACATTTTACATATTTTTTATACCCTCGAAATTATCATGAGACACCATATTGAAACACGAGGATCTCGGAAACATCAAATCAGTCAAGGAATTCGCAGGAGCTATGATTCCAATTGGAGGTTATGGTAGTGCTTGCTGCAGAAGCTACAAACAACTGTGCGGCTGCCAGAACATTTGGTATTACTGAAATCAATGTTAGACGTTGGCGATCGCAAAAGCAATTGTTGATTAACGTGCATTCTACACGAAAGGCACTCCGAGGGCCTAAGAAAGGACGTTTTGAATCAATTGACAGGAAAGTAGTAGGCTACATCATGGAAATACGAGGAAGGGATTCCCCATAAGAAGAGAATCATTGCAGATGAAAGCTCGTGAAATTGTAAGAAACGAAAATATACCGGAAGCTGATTTTAAAGCCAGCATGGGTTGGTGCAGACGAATGATGGTTCGATATGGGTTGAGTCTGCGGCGACGTACAACTTAAGCGTAGAAATTACCAATCGAATTTGAAGAAAAACTTTTAACATTTCTACGATATGTTATTGATTTAAGAAAAAAATATGCATATCCATTACATTTGATGGGCAATGCTGATCAAACCCCAGTATTTTTTGATGTGCATTTAAATTTAAAAGTAAACAAGAAAGCGATAAATCAATTTTAATAAATACTACAGGGAATGAAAAATAGAGAGTAACAGTAAAGTTATCTGTATTAACAGTTGGTACAAAACTTCCAACTTGTATTATTTTGATAAGAAAATCCTTGCCTAAAGAGAAATTACCAAATGGAATAATCGTGGGGTTAAGTATAAGGGATGGATGGATGAGAACTTTGTTGTTAATTGGATGAAAACAGTTTGGGCTAGGCAAGTTAGATTCAGTAAAAATAGAAGATTGCTGGTACACTTGATGCATCCAGAGGTCACCTGACAGAGTTTGTGAAAAGGAAATAAAAAATCTTGAAACAAATTTGGTAATGATTCCTGGTGGAATTAATTCGCAACTGCAAATTTTGGATGTAGTTGTGAATACGCCTTTTAAAGACTACTTGAAAAAACAGTACTTAAACTGGTTGCTATCAACTGATCACATCCTCACACCCTCTAGAAAAATAAAAAAACTATCTGTCACTTCTCTGTGTGAGTGGATCCTGCAGGCCTGGAATCAAATTTCTAATGAGTCCATCATTAATGGATTTAAAAAATTTTGCATATCTAATAAACTGGACCCTACTGAAGATAATGAATTGTGGGAAAACATGGTTGATAGTTCTGAAGACGATAATATCAGTGAAGATGAAACTGATGCTGAGGATACGGTTGCCGTAGGCGAATCTGATCATGAAAATGCCACATAAATTCTTTCCGGAAAAGTTTTATTTCTTCTTTTCATGTTTAACTTGTACTTCTTTTTTATAAAATAAATTACCAAAGTTTCTTGAGTTACAAATATCAAAATTAATTAGTGTTATTGTCTTCTTCTTCTCATTTTCTCGTTATGTCCCTTCGGAGCGTCGTAGGTGTTACTTCTTAATCTTCATTTATCTTCTTCATTTGCTGTAGCGTCTTACTTCTCCCTCTCCCTATCTCCTCTATCTGTTCCAGCCACGTTTTCCTAGGCCTTTCCTTTCTTCTTTTTCCTTGTTTCCTTTCCTCTTTTTGATTTTTACCTCTATCGATTCCTGCTTTAGTTCTCCTCTAATGTAGTCACTTCTTAGTCGGTCCATTTTTGTCTTTCCCGCAATTCTTCTTAGTTGTTTCATTTCTGCTGCATTAATTGTGCTCTCATGCTATTTGTTTGTTACCCATGCTTCGCTACCGTATAATATCGTTGTTATTATGATTGAGTTGTAAACTTGTAACTTAGTCTTTTGGCCTATTTCTCCCTTACCGAATATTGTCTTGTTTAGGTTGTAGTATATTATTGTCGCCTTCCTTGTCCTGTTCTCTATTTCTAGGTCTATTTTCCCATCGTTTGTGAAAATCACTCCTAGATACTCGCAAGTTGACACCATCTTTATTTGTTCTTATTTACATTTAATCGAGTCTCTATTTCTTATATTTTCCTCCTGTTTGTCTATCTTCATACATTTACATTTGTTGATGTTAATTTTCATATTCATTTTTTCTATCTCTTCTACCCAAATATTTCGTAGGGACTGCATTTTATTCTTTGTATCCGCCATTAATATTATATCATCAGCGTATAGCAGTCCTTCCATTTTCACTGGAAGCGTATTTGTGTATCCTACCGTTACCTGGAGGTGTTTAGTCCTTTTCTTCTGAGGCACTTCCAACAACATCACTGATTTTTAACGTGTCACAGATCGCCGTGGTACAGGACCTAAGGCTTTACTTTTTATTCAACAGTGGGTCCACTTTTAGGTTTTTCCCCGCCAGATAAATCTCACCGACCTCAGCCAGCTTCGAACCCGCGTGCCTGGAATCTAAAAGCAAGTGCGCTAACCACTAGACCACCGCTGCTACCAAGGCTTATACTTAGTTCCACCCAAATTCAAAACGACTTGCGCTTCTTGATCGACGCTTAGTGTAGGTTGACGTCGTGATGTTTGCGAGGATTTACATAGCCTGGTCCCACTAATCTTAGTTCTACAAGTCGAATATTTTTTGCATCAAGGTGCCGACGGTTTGGAAACCTTTCCACATACATATACCCTAGACGTACCAATGGCATTGTCATTACACGCACTTAATGTTTTCAACATATTGATGTAAATTGGATTACAATACCATCCTTCCACTTTGAACATCGAACTGTAACGAAGAACAATCTTTATAATTTGCGGGCTTAATTTACATTTTGTTTTAGCCCCCTGAATCAAATTTCAAGAACACGGGCGTCAATTTTGAGACACCCTATATAGGTATCCTGTTAATGATAAAATAATACTAGTAATATGCATTTGCACATTAAATATGTAGAAATAAGTGAGCAAACATTCAAAGATTATAGTGCTGACAGTAGATTATGCATTTGCATTTAATTCTGTTCGTCAAACACCCGGAGCTGTAACCAACACTCTATTCTATAGCTAACCACTTTATTAAAACGACCATTAGATAAACAACCACAGAAGTGTACACTTCAACAATATTCAACGAATTATAAAGTTGTGGTTAATATGTTCATTTTACCTGCAGTAATGTCTGGTAAATAATTAATTTAGTGAATGTTGCGTTATATTTCTAAAAGAGAAATAGTAAGTTATGCACAAACAGTAGTAATTCACAATTGACTATCTTAACAAAAACCTATGTTTATCGGTAATTTTAATATTAACGCCACTAAATAATTGCAATCCTATTTCTATTTCATGTCACTGCCAATACTTCACATTTCTGTGGAATATCTCTATATTATTATTGGTATGATACATAATAAAAATCTTGTTGGAGCAAATATAAATTAATGTGTGGTTAAACCTAAACATTGGGTAAAAAAAGGGTAATCAAGATAACTCACTACCTGAGAATCCAACACCAAATAAATCAATCAATACATTGTTTATCCATCACAAATCAACTTGTATGATGTGATCTCAGGGTCTTTGTTATAAATGGAGCAAACTGTGCAGTCTAGAACACTAGGGAACAAGGTAAAGACACGAAAGGCACAGGAAATGCAAGAAAATTTTAACATTCAGAAATTATACTCTCTATATTATTATTGGTATGATATATAATAAAAATCTTGTTGGAGCAAATATAAATTAATGTGTGGTTAAACCTAAACATTGGGTAAAAAATGGTAATCAAGATAACTCACTACCTGAGAATCCAACACCAAATTAATCAATCAATACATTGTTTATCCATCATAAATCAACTTGTATGATGTGATCTCAGGGTCTTTGTTATAAATGGAGCAAACTGTGCAGTCTAGAACACTAGGGAACAAGGTAAAGACACTAAAGGCACAGGAAATGCAAGAAAATTTTAACATTCAGAAATTATACTCTAAAATTCAATTTAGCAGTATGAGTGCTTTCTTATAAACAACGCAATGTGACATACAAATTTATAATCAATACTCAACAATTTAAACCACCAAATAACACTCTTGTATTCTGTATAATGTTTACATGTATAAATAAATAAAACCCACACCCTTTTGCTCTTAAATGGAGGCAATAACTTCGACCTTGGTAGAATTCTACGACGTCTGGAAATTTGAAAACTGACGTGCAGGAAGTTGGCTTCGGTCTCGTGTTCCACTTGTGGACAGTAAATGTTTGATGTAATTGTATCCGTGAAATGTTCTCTATTTAAATCAAATCTTGATCAACAAGTAAGTAGATTAATTTTATATTAATTCCTTTTTGGAAATCTTCAATAAATCACTTGTAATAACTGGCACTGGTAAAATGAAAATTATAACTCCCAAAATTGACATCAGGTGAATTTTGTATAAGGAAATTTTTTTATTTTGGATTGTTTAACATTTCTTGTTAATTTTGTAGATGTACCATCAAATCGAAGATGATAAGAATTTTTCTTGTTTGTCAAACCATTGTGTTTATCAACATGCAACAGAATAATTGACGAACGGGAAACATTTGACCAACGATGGACGCTACTTCCCAATCTGGGACGAAATTCGAATTTTCTGGAGATTTTTCCAGAAGCTCGGTTGTAAGTACAAAACACAAATATGTACTCAAACATTAACATTTTTATTTTATCTCAATAACATTGAATTATGAACAATAAATACAAATTTGTGGGAACTTCATGAGAGCGTGTGTTCAACTTAATGATAAATTTACAACTAACAACTGTTTCTACAAATAAAAACATCTTCTTTTGTCCGTTGCCAGGGAAACGGCGTAGGAATACAAAAATATGAATGCGACTCACACAAAATCAGCCAATTAGGGCTGAGCATAAGTTTTCCAAGATTTAACGAATATTTATAAAAAATAATAACTTTCTTAAAAATACTCAATAACATTGAATTATGAACAATAAATACAAATTTGTGGGAACTTCATGAGAGCGTGTGTTCAACTTAATGATAAATTTACAACTAACAACTGTTTCTACAAATAAAAACATCTTCTTTTGTCCGTTGCCAGGGAAACGGCGTAGGAATACAAAAATATGAATGCGACTCACACAAAATCAGCCAATTAGGGCTGAGCATAAGTTTTCCAAGATTTAACGAATATTTATAAAAAATAATAACTTTCTTAAAAATACTCAATAACATTGAATTATGAACAATAAATACAAATTTGTGGGAACTTCATGAGAGCGTGTGTTCAACTTAATGATAAATTTACAACTAACAACTGTTTCTACAAATAAAAACATCTTCTTTTGTCCGTTGCCAGGGAAACGGCGTAGGAATACAAAAATATGAATGCGACTCACACAAAATCAGCCAATTAGGGCTGAGCATAAGTTTTCCAAGATTTAACGAATATTTATAAAAAATAATAACTTTCTTAAAAATAATTATCTAGAAAATGAAAACACTGCTGCGTTATACATTTAAAAATGAACATTTTGATACCTCACTTGGGATTCCTTCAATAAAGCAATTCTAAATTCATAAATATTTTCTCATTAATTTTCAAATAAATTCTTTAAAATTATTTTAAATGTCGATAAAGTTCATTTTATAGCTTCTTTACATACTCTATCACATTACCATAAACATATTTTTCTCTAAAGAAAAGTTATAGTTCAAGCAAATTACACATTAGTATGTAGCTGTCAAAATGAGTACAATTTTGCTCATATTTTATTAATAACAGCTCAAAAATGCACAAATAAGGCATAAAAGTTTCCTCTGCACCTTTATGAACATAACTATGATCAAACTAAAACAACTAAAACAACCTGAAGACCTAGAATTCAAATCTACACAGCTTTACTATGCCCACACGTCATCGGAAACTACCAAATTCTTTTCGTATTTGGCCCGAATGTAGTTAAAGAATCTATTTTTGCACAGAGTAGCATAATATAGCTTTATTAAATTTAGAAATAAATACCTACCGTGTGCTGACTTTGAATATGCTCCACATGATGTGTATTTAGAGAATATAGTTCAGTTGAATTTATGGAATAAAACATTTTTCATAAAGAAATAATTAAAAAAAATAAAGCAGAACTCCCGAAGATCGCATTACAAAGCTAATCCTTTACCACTACGCCACACTGGCGGCAATCGCACATTGCATTTGGTGATATTACTACACTAGTTTTATAAAATTTTTCTAATTTATCACTTAATTAGGTATTATAAAAATAAAAAATTGTTGTATTCTCTGGAAAATTAACGTGTCTTCTGCGTACACTTTGAGTACATGTTTTAACTTGGGGAAGCGGACATTGACGAATTCCACAACCGCTTGTATTTTCCCTTGGCAGCGTATTCAAAGTTAGCACACTGTATATATGTACACGTATATATATATATATGGATGCATGTATGTATATATATATATATATATAT